>WUAP02127644.1:0-14553 GCA_015163945.2 Stichodactyla helianthus | reverse complement strand
TAATATTGTTTTATCAACTGTCAAAGTTTCAGAAAATTTTCATTTACTTTGGATTTGCCCGCGAACGTCCTTAAATGTTTGGATGTTAAATCGAACTTTGCTGATTAATGTTTGTAACCCTTGACCACTAAGGCTCAGACATATGGCGTGACATTTCCTATGACCTGGCTTGCAACAGAGAAATTTTGAGTGCACCTATATAAAGTAGAACTTAATTTTACTCTGCAAAGTCATCTGCAACATCACACAATAGTTACATGGATGGACACAATGTGATTTTCCAGTCACAAGCAATGCTGCAGATGATGTCACATCAGGTCTTTAAGCCTATAAGTACATTTCTGGTTATCTACTTACTGTCAGATTCACTAGAGCCAAAGAAGTTTATACGAGGATATATAGTGTTAATAGCTTGAACATGCTCGCTCATTTTAAGTAAAGCTCTTTCTTTGTTTCCTTGACCAACGTTATTAGTAAAAAGATGATCAGCCTGAAAAAAAAAAAAAAAAAAAAAAAAAGAATTGTAGATCAAACACTTTAATACGTACCTCTTAATAATCAAGCAGCAAGTCTTACCTGCATGTAGAGCTTGCAAGCCTTCTTAGTTGTGTCAATATCTGAAGTAGCACGCCTATAGCGTTGCAATACAGGCTCATCATGTCTGTGTAAAAACTCTTGACGTGGATCTTTGATTTCAGAAGCAAGGACATTTTTCATCCATTGCTTTGTCTCTTCACGGATTCCACATCCACTGCCATAAGCATGAGGATAATCCACATCATTACTTTTAAAAATAACAGAATGGAAAGGCTGTTTTTCCATGAAGTATTTTTGTGAAGGCTCAATATGGAATTCATCATTGCCTGCATGAATCTTTCCTTCAAAGATGCCATCTGCTATAAAGCCATGTACAATTGAATTCTTGTGACCTGATATAACATAATTTGAAATCAAAGTTACTGATGGTCCTGCAGGTAGCAATAAATGGTTCATACAAAAAGATCCTCCTCTGGCTGATGATGACAACAATGATGGTGGTGAAGGTGATAGTGGTGATGGTGGTGGTGATGGTGATGGTGGTGGTGGTGGTGGTGGTGGTGGTGATGGTGATGGTGATGGTGACGATGATGGTGATGGTGATGGTGATGGTGATGGTAGTGATGGTGAGGGTGAGGGTGAAGATGATGACTGTGGTGGTGATGGTGATGATACTGAAAATGATTGATTGATTAGTCAAAGTGGATTTAACTTTATATGCAACAAATCTTACCCAAAACTTCACCCTCTACCATTTTTGAGGGATCAAACTCTGCATTTTCAACAACAAAGTCTTCAGAAAATAAATGGGTGTGTCTTCGGAGGCGAATTTTAAATTTCCTGCAAGATATAGAAAAAAAAATAATTTTATGCTTTTGCCCACTCTCCTAAGTGCTAATTTTGCCTTATTTCATTATCACATCACAGGTTGTTTATGAGAAGGGCACAATCATCCAGAACAATAGAGATTTTAGCAAAATTTGCTCCACAAAGATGTACTAAATGTAAGATGTACTGGTGTCTAATACCATTATTATAATGCAAGGTAATTTCACAACTCTCATTGGCCAATTTAAAATTCAATAACTTATGGTATGGACCATCAACCTCATTTTCATGTTTGCCTTGCCATATAATAAACATCTTATTAACCCCACTTGCTCAGTCTTTGTGTAAGCTATGGAACCTTGTTAATTTTTTTCGTTTTTTTTTTTATAGTCCACACACTAAGTGGAAAAATCTTAGTCTATAACTTACAGAGTTGCCCTCGCACTTGGTTAATAAGAGGTATATGTGGTTAAGTTTAAGCAAAGTTAACTTGGAGTGGAGTGCTGGCCAGCGGTGTGAGAGCGGTGTGTGCATGCACATTTGCAGCCTTAGGCCTCATGGTTGCTGTAGCTGTTTTGCTGTTAGCCATTGCTGGAGTATTGTGGTTTTGCCCCGCCCACCCTCCTCTGGTTATTCAAGGTAAGTAGCCTATTTCCACTGTGTAAGCAGTGTGACAGGTGCCGAGGTGGACCCGTGGCTAGGTTGCCATGGTTACCTCCTGCCAGCTAATTGCCATTGCCTATTGCCTATTGCCTTGCTGCTTGGCACCTACCCTTCATCGTAACAACAAGTTAAATGTCTGTATTTGGTCGCTGTTACTGCTTTTGTATGGTCTACAAAATGCATTTAATATCGATTTTCTTTGTGTCATTACTGTTTTGTTCCCCTCCCATTACAAATACGTAATATCCTTGGCAATTTAAACAATAGATTGTTTTGATGTGACAACATAATAATAGGGCAATTCATTCCAAGGTCTTGAGGGTCTGCATGAAGGTAGAGCTAAAAGAATACAAAATACAACATCAAATGTTCATAATGACATGTATTAAAACCTCTTGTTCCTAAAAGCAGCAAAATATTGGATAGCATTTTATCATTTTGATACCAATTATTTTCAATAGAAAGTTATGGATTCAAAAAAGTAGTTTTCAGTGGAATTAGGGAATAAAATGAATATCCAGATTGATATTTGATTAAAGTTACACTCTTTAACAAAGTTTATCCGGTTTAGTTATTCTAATTTGCATATTAAATGAAGCGAAAAAGAAGACTTTGGAAAACTTTTTTGCCCAAATACTATTTTACACCAAAATTCAAGTTATGATGTTCTCAGATTCAGATATATTTGCTGCAAATCCTGATGAAGTGAGAAAGGTTAAAACAAGGATCACAGAGATTTTAACTCTAAATTTTTTATAACGGTCTCTCAGTAAAACAATAAATATTTACACAGTTTTTTATTGCTACAATGTAAGAGTGCGTGAACGAAATTAAAATACTGAAATAGTTAACAGGAACTATCGCTTATTCTAAACATTAAAGTGTGGAATAACAAATGTTTATTTTAATCCAAGGTAGTGAATACCAATAGATAATCTCATAGAGACGGATTTTTTTTTTTTAAACAGGAGTCAGGAGTAAATCTTGGCATGTTTAAACCTGACTACTTCGTGCACAATCAAGGACATATTTGAGGACGTGATAAAATGCAAAAGATTCTCGACTCTAAAGAGTCATTTAAAATGTGAAATTTTGCATAATGGGAGTCTAAGGGTTTTACTTTACATAAGATGAAGAATACACTGCTTAGTTTACCTTCCATGGGCTTCAAAGTTCAATAAAATCGGGTTTGATTTTGGGTCAAGTGAACGACGATGGCGGTCGTGTTGCTTGGTTAGAGCACTTGTGCTGTAGCTGAGCGTCTCGTAATATTTGATGTACTCCGATAGAGGACGTTCTGAGGACAACAAATCAATGAATAACAAAATCATAAGAATATTAAGTCATTCTCGTGTCCATAAATAATGATAATTTCAATGAAAATTCAGTCTACTTACGTCCTGCTCTGTTTGTAGTTGCGAGACAACACCACATCAAAACTACGCACAATGTGAGCGAAAACATGCCTAAAAAGCCACTCTTGGATCCCTCTGAACAAGCCTAAAGATCCTATAGACCTAGCACTATCTATATACGACTTTTACAGCTTCAATTTTGAACTAGAAGTTAACTATTTTCCCTTAAAATTCAATTTTGAAAAACTCCTTTCAGTTCTGTCAATGCAAATCCTGAATGGCGATGACTAATGCGCATGCGTAATGTTATGTGCGCCTTGGAATGACGTCATTTTTAAGCCTTTCAATTTTCTAAAAAAACTTTACAAAATCAACAAAAATTGATAGGAATTTCCTGCATTCTTTCACCTATTAACTTATTTCATTTTCTAAACACGGATTTTCGAGTTGTGCTTTCGTTCTTGAGTCACTGTTTGGGAAATGAAGGACAATCTTAGCACTGACGCATTTTTATCATATTTTTTCGTGACGTCTCGGGTCACACATCACTAGTTCCTCATTGTTTCGCCATTTTCTTTTTTAAGTTTTAAGTACATTAGTCCAATAAAAAAGATTAACGAGGAAATCCATCAAGTAAACTACAACTTTGACAACAAAACCAATGAATACCTGGTCAATAATCGAGAATTTTCGTAGTGAAAAATTCAGTTCTAAAGCCTAAAAGCTTTGAGAGCGGAATCGTGAATTATTTTTTTCCACAGTGACATCATTACAATAAGAAACTCGCTATATGCTTTCAAATTCTAAAACTTGGACACATATTCCTTAATTTCTTAGATAGCCTACAGTGAAATTTGTTAGTAAACAAAAGATAGTTGAAAGCCTTTAGCCTTTAGGCTTTTTTCGGCGACAACGTCAACGTCCGGACCATTCATATTCACCAGTTTCCATACATCGGTTCACTCGTTAAACACAAAGTATTTAGCCGAGGCTCCAATGGGATATTTGCATAATCCTTTGAAACTATGTATGGATGTATGGAAACTGGTGAATTATTCATGCCACATTATTTATGCGCCGGAGGTAGGGGGAAGGTTGGAGCTAGTGAGATTCATTCAAACAAGTTGTTCCCCTTTCTATGCATAATTTTCTTGTGTTCCACCTCTTCCCGGCCTTCCCCCCCAACACACACACTTTGGTTTGAATAATGGTTCCTCAGTGCTCGGCACCCTTAAAGGCTACTGAGCTCCAGGTGTTGGTATTTAACGATAACTGAATGGTCCAGATATCTGAATACTGAAATAAATGCAGTGGAAAAGGATGCTTTGGTCACAAAAAGACATTTTTTCCCCATAAAAAGTTTAATAAATTTTGTCTCAAGCACAAGTGCGCGCATGCGTAATGGCTCCTAAATTAGCAGGGGGGGGGGGGCTAGAAAAAAGGGGGACCGGTCATTATTGTCTAATAATAGAAAAAAATGAAGAGGGAGGGTCACATAAATTTGTGCCGAGTCATGATCAGATTAAGTCGATTAAAATGGTTGATTAAAGGGGTCATGAAAACTTAGTAAAACTCTCACGAAAGATGATGATATTTATTCCTTTTTCAAAGGCTCACGTCATTTGCAGCTCTTAATTCTAATTTATTACAAGTGCAGGGGGGAAAATGAGCCTTTAGAGGAAGAAACAGAGAGATAGAGAGAATAATTAAATAGCTAGGAACCTATAATCCGAAGACAATTTAATATTCTGACAGTTACATTTAATCTTAAGTCGTGATGTCAGGTGCAAAAGCTATCTAGAGAAGCATAAACTTAAAAGGAAAAGATCTGTTTCGCTTTCTTTAAAGTTTATTATGATTCCTGTTTGTTGCCGTGCTGGAGCTACTGAGCTGAGACGAGCGCTTTTTTTCGCTAAAAGCACCTCAAAAATCGTCATATATTATTTCAGCGTTGATGGATTGCCTGGCGCACTTCCTTGTTTTGTCGAGGCGAAGATCACTGTGTATCTCGAAAGGTTTGATTGAAACTGTTTTGTTTCACGTTTTTAGGTTTTAGGTTTTATACTTTATTACGGCCTTTTCGCACATGTTTTCTATCTTCTTTGAGAACTAGTTTCGTTTTACAACTTTATCAATTCTAGAATATTACATACGTATGTAATATGCTAGAGTTGTAATCTTCTAGAGTTGATAAGGTTGTAAAACGAAACTAGCTCTCAAAGAAGATAGAAAACGTGCGTAAAATTAAGAACGTAATAAGGCGTAAAACCTAAAAACATGAAATTAACAAAGTCTTTTGAAATCCATTCAGAATATCGAACAAACTGTTTTTTGAGTTTGAAAAAAAAAAAAACGGGGTTCAGGTGAGAAAAATCGTGACTTCTTCCGGTGCTTTCAGTCCTTTCTCTTTCAAAGAAAGTAAGAAAGTAAGAATGAAAGGAATTGAAAGAAAGACACTGTATGTCTGTCGGTCTCTCCTTATCTTTCTTTCTATTCAGTTTGCGCTCGCGCTTGGATAGGCTATAAATTAACAAACTCCTACTGGGCGGAGACCCCCGAAAGCGTCAACAAATTAAGCGATCAATTAAAAGTTAGCCTCAAGACAGAAGCATCGAAAGACTATAAATGAGGCGCTTTTTTTCCCTTTTGGCTGGCAGCGAAAGCGACATTGCGACTTTAATTCTAAAGTTTTTCATATTAATCTCTCATTTACATTAGTAATATATACAAATGACTTAATTGGTCAGTAAAACTCAGATTGTTTTTCTTGTTCTTTTTCTTCTTGTTGTTTTTGCTATTGTTGTTGTTGTTGTTGTTGTTTTTCTTGTTGTTGTTGTTGTTGTTCTTCTTCTTCTTCTTCTTCTTCTTCTTCTTCTTGTTCTTGTTCTTCTTCTTCTTCTTCTTGTTCTTCTTCTTGTTCTTGTTGTTCTTGTTGTTCTTGTTGTTCTTCTTGTACTTCTTGTTCTTGTTCTTCTTGTACTTCTTGTTCTTCTACGAGTAGTCTACTTGTTCTTCTTGTTCTTCTTGTTCTTCTTGTTCTTCTTGTTCTTCTTGTACTTCTTATACTTCTTGTTCTTCTTGTTCTTCTTGTTTCTTGTTGTGCTTCTTGTTCCTCTCGTTCTTCTCACTTATTAGTATATCCTACTACTAAGATTGTCCTGTATCGAAAAACATTCCCAGTATCGCATCAGCCACGCGGTTTTTGCGATGCTTCCTACACAAAACAAGCTCCTTGAGATGACGCCGAAACTTCTCGCTTTGGAAAGTGTAGATAAATGGATTCACAGCCGAATTACAAGTCACCAGAACGACGCCAATGATGATAGGAAGCCCCCCATAAGCGTAATCCAAGTTATAAAGATGTAACAGATAAATCGTGAGGTCTGGAAGCCAGCAAAACGCATAGATGATGCTAACAGTGAAAATCATCTTCGTTAATCTTTTTCTCGACTTCAGCATGGACAGCTGGGTCGTTTGGACCTGGTTTTTGGAGTGCTTAAACCAGAGAGTGTAGACAACACGACTGTAAAGAACCAGCATGATAGAAATGGGCAAAACTCCCGCAGAGATGAACCACAGAGTTCCGTACGCACTTCCAATCCAAAGCTGGTCTTTGGGCCACTCCTCTTTGCAGAAATCCATTGTCTTGTCATAAACAAGGGTTACAAACAAAGGAGCGTTCAGAACCACAGCAAACACCCAGGATCCGAGAACAATTCGCTTGACTTTTTGAATTGTTAGCTTGAGCTTCGTAGAATGTGGGTGGATTACAGCGAAGTATCTTTCGAATGATATCGCCACGAGAGAAAATGCAGACGCTGCGCTTCCAATCCAAGTGAGATTCCCCCCGGTTATTAACTTGCAAGTTATTGTTCCAGCAAGACCATCAGGGTGGGTGAAGAATTGATTCAGTAGAAACTGAGGTGCGATGAATGTCCCCACCATGATATCTGCTGCAGCGAGGTTAACGAGGAGGAAATTCATTGGTGATCTCATGGACTTGTTGGTGAAGATCACCAGTATGACGAGAGTGTTTCCTATCAGGTCCGCCACCACCAGAATCGATAACGACACGGTTATGCCAGTTTGGGCTGCCTTGTTTTCTGTGTATAGCATTTTGAATCTGAATTATAAAAATAAAAAATAAAAAATAAAAAATAACAGGCCTTTTTCTTTAAAAGACAATAGGTCTTTTCTGAGACAAAAATGCGGGGTTATTGACCAAGCGTGAGGTCCGGATGGGGGGATATTGGTCGATCAGTTCTTTTTTCGTGTTTGTATAGACCAACCCAGTATAGGGCGAAGTCCATACACATGAAAAAAAGAACGAGACCATACCTCCCCATCCAGACCGAACAAGCTTGGTCAGTAAATGGTTTATTATAGGCATGGCAAACAAAAGTATCGAAAAATGCCCATAACTTTTGCCGAGAGGTCCGGATGAAAAAATAATCCGGGCCTCTCAGAAACCAATCAAATTGTTTTCATCCGGACCGGCTTGCGATATACAATAAAAATATTTATAAGGCCATGTTGAACAATGTTCGTGCCGAAGCTAGACCAAAATGAAAAACGTTCGCTGTCTCGGAAAAGGCCTATGGTTTGTCTCATTTGCATCCATCCATAATATCTGCTATTGGAACACTTCTGCCTGGAAAATCTCAATAAAATACTTTAAAAAGCTTTTCAATGTAATGTACAAGGCCTTTGTGGGCATGTAATCGCCTCGACGTCAGTCGAAGTTTGAGAGTAAAGCCGGCTTTGGCAAGACTACATTTCCGCTACATGTTTGGATCTTTCTAAGCCATTTTTTCACAGAGTTAATTTTATGAGGGTCGAGTTCCTTGCTCAAGGTACGAGTATATCATTTAGTCTATGGCTGAAATCATTAACTTTTTCAGCTGTATTATGGGTTTTTGGTCAAATTTTTTGCTTAAATTGCTTAAATTGCTTCTCGGAAGTTCACAAAAACGTATGAAAGGAGCTCGCGAGCTAGATAATAAGGATGATTTTCCAGATAGTTACAACTGAAGAGAATTTTGAAGCTGGACTTTGCAGGACTCCTGGCTGCGCTGTGAAAATCTAATACCTTTTGGCATGTATGTTGCTTTTCGCGTCCGATTCCAAAGAAGAAGAAAAGAAGATAACGAAGAAGAAATAAAAGAGCTTTTTTCTTCATTCTTTTTAAGTCTATAGTTTTGTATTGTGTCTACTTACATATCTATTCCTTTCGTATTAGAAATATCACTGTATCCTTAGTAATCTTTCATCAAAGGCGAAGAGAGCCCGTAGGCTAGGACAAACGGCGAATATTTACGACTTGCTTTTTACCATTAATGTTAACGACGAGTAAAATAGCAGCAAAAACCCACAATCAGTCACTAAAGCAACCTTCAGCTGAGTTCCATCGCAACTATATATAACTATCCCTTCATGCAAACGGAACTTTATGAACGCAGCGTGAAGCCTGAAGACCCACTTCAGAATCTCGAATTATTGTTTTATTTAAAAGAAAAACATGCAAAACAGACTTTCCACTCTTTTGAAAATCTATGTCAGTTGAAAAATGATAGCTAAATATTGACTTCATCTTAATGGATAATTGCGCTCATCTTTCCGACTGTTGTCTTCTGATAATATTGATCGATATAAATTGAATGTTTCTTTGAGCGATATTTGGTGTTTTTCAGCATAGGTTTTGAATGCGTAAAAGGGGATTATTAATGAACAAAAAGAAAGGAAAAAAAAGGAAAAAAAAAAGAAAAGAAAAAGGGAGTGCTTTTTCCCTCTTAATTCGACGAAGGTTAATTTTACTCTGCTCGTTTTAATGTCAAAAACACTCGAAATTTACGTCTTTATAAAAAACAATAATGAAAGTGGGCTATCCGTGTGGTTATAATTCACCTGTTGTCTATAGTTAACGTTTTCAATTTTTATAGTTTTTCATTGAACGAAATCATTAGGGAAATAGCAGGAAATTTTGATAACACCAAAATTCCCCTAAAATATGTTTCTCCTTAATTTAAATATCAGAAATACAAATTGAATTGAAGTTTCCAATGAAATTAGAGTTTTGACTTTTTTTCGCCCAATTGAAAAAAGAAATAATGAACAAAAAGACGTGGAAATGAATTAAATGAAAAAGATTTTTTGATTTCGTGATTCGCTGAAATGATATTACTCAAACATTTTCGACTTTGAGGCCCTCAATTAGTCAGGAAATACTACATTAGTTCTTACGAAGGCGCAATAGAAAATACCACGCATATTTGATGTCGAAAGAGGCTTAATACCACGTAACACGAGTGGTATCAATCCACTTTCATCAAATAAAAGTGGTATATTTTTCATTAATTCTTTTTAATGACAAATCTACAAATTTCACGGCAAATCAACCGATCAGAAACGAGACGTTTTTGTAGAGTATCGGTGTTATAAAAACAAAGTTATCATCTATAATTTTAAAGCAATTGCAATATCATGTACCTTAAGAGAGATGTTCTTCGCCATAAGATGTTCTTAATCGCATACTGACTTTACTCTCGTAAAAACATGAATTCGGTAATTTGCAAGACATTGATGGACGGTCATCGAACTTGACGCGACGTAATAATTTATTATTTCAATTGATTCAGGGATGTGAATTGGTCTGCAATGTTGTCAACATACCATTTTGATGGTAATTATTTAGCGTGAAGTATAGAGTTTTGGAAATTACCCCAACGGAAATGAGAAATAACAGCGCGCGGAAATCGTGTCTTGGAGCCTTATAATCATTGCTATGAGAATGACAGCATCTGGATTTATCACTTCTCATGTTAGTAAACAAGAATTTCTAGTGGTAAATTTAATAATGAAAAATAATCATTAACTATTCTTAATTATTGTACATTTTACTCACTATTTCGCCACTGATTGGTTAACAACATACAGCCAATCCTCGATAGCGTGTAAATATAATAAACGTATTATCTGCAGAAAAACTAGCTCACATTAGATTTACCAGGTCGAGTTCAAAATCCAAGTGTTGCGTTAGAAGAATTTCCTAAACTTTCATGTATGATAAAGCAATTATTGAATTCGATTTTCGCATGATTTTGTAAATTATCCAAGACCTCGAGTCTGTGTTAACAAACTCAGCCTACAGTTTGACAGATAACATCTTGATAATTTACGATATCATGCTCAACCTCATCCAATAATTGCTTTAGAATATTATCATTTGATGTTTTCCTCTTCTTGGTCATGTCCTATGGTGACAAAGCTCAGATATCTTAAATTTCGCCTATCAAAACTGAGACGACTTTTTACTTGTTTTATTCTTATTCTTTGCTAATAAACTCGTGGCATAACTGTGAACAGTTTATGAAAATTTCAAAGCGTTAATGATCAATCGCCAATTGACTATTGTTATGGGATTGAGCGCTCTCGGCAGAGTCGGGACCAGGATCTTTATTTGGCTCTGAGTAGTGCTTGCTAATAATGCTTGCTAATAGTGCTAGTTAATAGTGCTAGTGGTTATTACATGTTGGCTATATTTATAATAATTCCAAGACATGTGTCAATGTAAGATATCTCTGGTGAAATCGTAAAGCTATGATTGGCTAAAGGAATAAGTAAATTCCTTAAAGTTTGATATTCTAGCATCGAGTATACGAGTAAAAATGATAATGATTAAGTATAGATAGAACTAAGACTTGTATATGAAAATATTGCAAACATAAGGTAAAGGTTATAAGTATCTTTTTATCATAAGACTTTAAACAATAAACCAAGGTTAACTAAGTAAAGAGGCGAAATAACTATAGGGTGTGTCAAAGGGGTTTTGGCATACTAGGGGTGGAGCTTATAGTCTTTAGAGTATGAATTCAACTTTGAGATTGTGGAAAATTACTGAAATGAGATCTTAATGTTTATACAAGTAACTATCGTAAAAGAGAACAGATAAAGTCCATTCTGTTTGAGAAGATAAGTGATAAGCTGGCTAAATAATTCTAATTACATACTTCTTTAGAAAAACATTTTTAAAATAGAATAATTTCTCTCTCATAACACTATTGCCTATCGCCTATTGTCTATTGCCTCTTGTCTATTTAACCATTTTTGACATAGCGGTGGAGGACAAGCTAAAGCTACGGTCGAGTTTTGTGTCTGTTTTAGTCTGTACAGTGGTCGATGAATGACCTATCTTCTCTCATCATATACAACATTAGTATAGGATTGTACATTGCTTGGGTGCTGTTCCACATCAAGTCCTTTAGTCGACCGGCCAGCGGTTGGCCTTGCCTCCATCTTCTGACCATGAGCGGTACCAGTATGGTTGGTTCTTTTGCCTCTGTAATAAATGAATGCTACGGTTGCTATGATAAGGAGAAGTAAAACGACTGCACCCACGGCGATGTAGATTATCAGAACATTTTCCCCTGAAAGAAAAATGCAATCGTGAAATAAAGACTAGAAATGAACTTTATTATATGACAAGCCGGTCCGGATGAAAATGGAACAATTTGATTGGTTGCAAGGTCTGTATTTTTTCATCTGGACCTCTCGGGGAAAATTAATATAATGTTGTTTGCCATGCCTATAATAAACCATTTATTGACCAAGCTTGTTCAGTCCAGATGGGGAGATATTGGTCTCGTTCTTTTTTCGTGTGTATGGAGCTCGCCCTACTGGCTCAGTTTATACAAACACGAAAAAAGAACTCAACCAATATCCCCCCATTCGGACCGAACAAGCTTGGTCAATAACCTCTATGTAATGTAAAGACGCGAGGGAATGACGTCTAGCAAGCAAGCAAGCAAGCAAGCAACTCGTCAGAGAAAGTCGGTAGAATAATAAATAATGATGATAACACATTTTTAAATATACCTTGCTTTGTACATTTGGGTAACTTTCCAGTCCACTCTCCAGCTTTACATGACAGGGATCCCGAACCCTGCATGACATATCCCTTGATACACGTGATTCTGTACGTCATCCTGCCATCAGAGGAATCAGTCCTGTTCAAATCCGCACCAGAAATATTTGGATAGATAGGGACGCAAGCTGGAAAGGAGATCAAAGACAGGAAAAATTACTTGTCCTATTGTAACTAAAAGAGTGTCCCTCAAAGTTCAAAATAAGAAATCTACAAATAAGGGTAGATTTACAAACCTTTTTGTATAGTGGTATTTACAATCGCAGTAAATTCTGCGTACGTTTGGCGGGAAGCCACTCCAATGTCAATCTTCTTCGTCACGAGGACGTCAAACAAGCACTGGGTATTATCACCACAGGCAGCCTGCGCCTGTCTTTCTAGACTGGCATCACTGAAATTCAGGTTGTTTTTGTCGATGAATGTAGGTCGGTAATAGGGATGGGAGTACGAGGAATGGTCCTTTCCTTGCTGGTATTTGAACAGTGACTCGCTTGCTTTAGTTGCCCCTGGAGATAAAAAAGTGAATATCAGCATCTATTCATCCATCCATCCATCCGTCCGTCCGTCCGTCCGTCCGTCCGTCCGTCCGTCCGTCCGTCCGTCCATGCATTCATCCGTCCATGCATCCATGCATCCATCCAACCATCCAACCATCCATTCGTTCACAAATTACGGACTACTCGTCACACACTTTAAAGAAATCATTGTGTTCTTACATTTTTGAGCAAACTGGTAGTGAATTTTTTCCGAACTTGAATTCGTTTCGATGAATAAACCGTTGGGCAGAAGAAAATCCAACTCCTTGTCGTCATTCCAGTAACCAAGGAGACCACTTGTGTTGCCTAGGTAACGAAAATAGTTAGCCTGTGTTATTCATTGTGACTTATCAATCGATCATGAACGAGGACTTCAATTTCGTCCTTCAAATGTACTGGTTTTAGAAGGGACGAAAATAAGAATATTAGGAAGAGATGAGAAAACGGGAAAAATAATTCACCTTTGAACTTCTGAGGTACCAACAATATCATCTGCAGCAGGTATGGAGTCCCAATGATCGTCACAGATACTCCGGAGTTAAATATCACCGAGTACTTAGACACATTTGCATACTTTAGTACAGATACTCCTTGGAATTCCGTGAGTCCTTCCTGTTCCAGTTCCGCTACTTCCCCATTCAAAAGAACATCAACCATTCGTCTGCCGTTGAGTTGGATCTGTGGGCATTCAAATATTTGTACCATTTATTTTTCTATCGTTTGGATGTGGTATGCGCCACTCATATCAAATAGCTTTGTTTACCTCGAGATTCCCTCGCGCATACTCAAGGGAATGAAAAAGTAAGTGACAAAAATGGCGGGGAAAAAATCACGTGACAGGGGCTAGGGCACGAAAAAGGGTTGCCAAAAGACGCATCAAGAGTTCCACGCTACTGCTCTGGGTGCATGTTCACGTGAGCACCAAGTGTTGTGAAGCTCGCTATATTGGATTTAAATTTAGCTTGATGTAGAAGGACTTGGATATTTAGGGAGACAAGGGCTTGACAAGATAAGTCCAAATCAAATATAGAATTTTACGACGCTACCGACTACTAGCTCTACTAACTACTACCCACTACCAGCTCCAAACCAGATATACAATATACACCATTAACGTGGGTCCGATTGTAGCGTCATATACCTGTACGGTGTCGGATCCATTCTCTTTGGTGGCAAATGCCGTATACACAGTGCCCGGGGTTTGTGCGCCCGCATTAACGTTCAGTGGTTCCATTCTTCCTTGTAGGGTGAAACCTCTGGGCACAACGTTGAGTACTGCGTATTCACCGTATCCATTAAACGTGTATTCGACTCCATCGAGTGTTATCATATGTGGATCACCAAAACCAGTAGCTGAATTGAAAATAAATAAATATAAATGAACGAACGAACAAACAAATAAACAAAAAACAAGCAAATAAACAAATGAATAAATAAATGAATGAATGAGTAAATAATAAGTAAATAAGTAAAGAAATAAGAAAAGAAACGAAAAAGTAAAAGTAATTAAACGAATGAAAAAGAAGAAGAAGGGAAACAAATGAAGAACTAAAAACGTGATCCTTTCGGGATTCAATCCCGGGTCTGCCACGGTTAATTAATTCCAAGAGAAAATGAGGTAAGAGAAGGAATCTCTTGTACTGGGTTCTTTACCCATCATATCAGCCCTTCGTTCTATTTTTAGGTTGGTATTTATTTTAAGAATGGAACATGA
>WUAP02127633.1:2992-14553 GCA_015163945.2 Stichodactyla helianthus | reverse complement strand
TTGGTACTTTCCTGGGGAGGGTCATAACTTTAGTTTTAAAATAACTGGGGAGGGTCTAACATTTTTTGGGAAAAATTACTCTGAATTCTCCAGCCCTCCCCCCCCCCCCCAGTAATAAACGTACCTTCCCTAATAAATGTATTGTCTTGTATTGTATTGTCTATTGAATCATGCCAGCTCCCTTCCCCCAATGGCATAAATAATGAATGGTCCCTTATATAATATAGAATTTATGGTCAAGCTGTTGAGTCGAACTTAGATGACCATTTAGACAACGTCATCCTAAATTATAAAACATGCCAGTTCAACATTGACTCTGCGCATTCCAAGCGACTTAATTTATCAGTCACTAGATTTAAATTTACGCTGCCTGCCTAAAATAGCAACAAAAAAAGCGATTTAGGTCATGCAACCAATTCAAAAGTGTGACTACAAATATGCTCTACTACAAAATCACTTTATTTGAGCATGTTCTATTTTTATCACAAGCTGCTTTCTCAGCAATTGTTTTTGATGATCAACTGTATTAAGTAAATCACTAAAACAAAAACCAGGAAAATGATGCAAGATTAATCCAAGGCCAACCTAACTCTGATTAAAACTAAAAGCTGACTCATTCATTATCTCCCACGAACATACATCTTTTGAACAGCAATAGTTTGGCTGAAAGAAAAGACTAATCACGTGACAGTATATGAACCAATCAGGTTGGGCCGCGTCCAGGCCGCGTGTAGGTTCAATCGGAGGAAGCGTCTATTAGGTACATCGAGCATGCTGGTTGAACGGACACCGGTTTTCACTTGAAAAATGATTTAAATCACTTCGCTTCTTCGTGTTTCATACTCACTGAAGACACACTCGTCATAGTTAGACTGAACTGGCAGATAAATATTGGGGGTAATTAAGTTAGAAGTATTTAAAAGACCGTGGCAATGGAGTCCGCGCACACTTTTCCGGTGGATGAAGTCTTAAAACATTTTGGTGTGCTAGAAAGCAAGGGGCTGAGTTCTGAGCAGGTTAAAAAGTTACAAGAAACTTACGGCCCTAATGGTAAGCTGTGCTAAGGGATTTTTTACCCCTCGTGGATGTTTAGGTGTTTATTCACGGCTTTCGTGTAAACACGTCAAAAAAATCAAGTCTCTGTTGCCCAACTGACGACGAAAGATTGTCTCAAAAGGCACCAAAATTTCTAATTTCTTTTAAACTTATTATTTTTTCCTTCTTGAACGTCGTCTTTGTCCGGAATACAGAACTACCGGCTGAAGAAGGTAAGATCTATTCGTAGTCTTTGGGATAGAATTAAAAAAATCTATCACTTGTGCACTTAAACTTTCAACCATTGTGGTAGTGACAAAAAAATTATAATTTGTTGATTCGTGTTTCTGTAAATGAAATTTTATAGGCAAGCCCCTATGGAGACTTGTTCTCGATCAATTCGACGATTTGTTGATCAAAATCCTTCTGATCGCAGCCGTGATATCATTCGTAAGTATAAGAAGTTCAAACTACTCGTACTGAGCCACTTGGCAAAAGTTCGTCCATTTCCAATGAAACCCATTCACTGAATGCTTTTCTCTTCTTCATTTGTTAGGTTTTAGCTCTATTCGAGGAAGGAGAAGATCAGACTACAGCGTTCGTCGAGCCCCTCGTCATACTCGTAATTCTAATACTAAACGCTATTATTGGAGTTTGGCAGGCAAGTATACGAGTTCTTTTCATAATTAAAACTCTCGCGAACGCGATTACAGCGATTGCCATTGCTGGTTGATGATCCTTAGATCTTATTTTGATCACTTTTTAAGCCTAATTTCGATTCGATCGAATAATGGAATTTGTACTGTCCTTATTGCTTGATAGGAAAGAAACGCAGAAAACGCTATTGAGGCATTGAAACAGTATGAACCAGAGATAGCAAAGGTACTGCGTCAGGACAGACCAGTGGTTCAAAAAATAAGAGCTCGAGATCTCGTTCCTGGTGATATCGTGGAAGTTGCAGGTACGCAGGGCATTTTTCATGTTTGCGTATAAAATTCTCGATTGCTGGATGTAATATTTTCGAGCCACTGTGTGTGAATTCTCTTGTGTAAAACTCTCGACTTTGTTTACGATTGGCGTTGACTAATTTTAGTTTTTATTTTTTTACTCTAAACCTTGATAAATTAATTGGTTTATCCCCATTAACGAAATCCCATTCATTTTTCATTGCTTCTTTCTTCCCACCTCGCATGAATTCTTTCCTAAATGTTGCAAAATCAAAATCCTACACCGAATGATTTGTTAAATCAGTATGTTCGGAGTCCTGTCATATAACTTTATGTAATTATATTTACCTAAACTGAAAGACATTTCTATTTTGTAGTTCTTACTATGACTTAATCTGCAAGAAGTCACCAATAAAGGCTTCCTTCATAATCCTATTTTAAATAATGTTTTTTAGATTTTGAGTGGTTTATGGAATGGTAGCCAATATTGACTTGAAAAAGTTTAGTGGAATTTAGCTGGCATTTTTGTATTTGAAATAAAACTTCAAATACAAACACAGACAGTTATTTGTATTTCAAATTCCTTAGAGGGTAAGGTACATTGATGTAGCTCCTGTGTCCAACATGAAGCATGTTAGTTTTACATAACTAACCAATAAACAACAGCCCATTTCAAAAATAGCAATAGTAATCTTATAGCAAATCCTTTTGATTTTGAACCCTACTCTTTGAAGCTTACAGATATTGGCAGTCCAGATAACCTTTAATTCATTACTTTATTATATTGGCTGATTTCTTACATTTAGAACAGATAATTCAAATTTTTCAAGCAGGAACAACTGTTGTAATGGCAAGCAGGTTTATTATTGTTTTTTAAATTATTCTGAAATGACCAATGATAAAACCTGTGCTTGACTTTTAAATTAAGTCTCAAACCTGAAACTAGAAATTTCTTGGTTTAGCTCAAATACCTTGGTTTTGTTTATTCTATGTTTTAATTAGACAGTTTTTATAATACCATGTCCTAATTATGGAACACTAAACTTTGTATTTGAATTCAAAAATGCCCCCTTAATTTTTTTTAAGGATGTTTTTTTTCTGATGATGGTTCAAGCTTACTAGAATATGTTGATGGTTGTATCTGGTTTTTTATTTACTTGACACACTCTGGAATAATCTTCTTCCTTTTGAAAGAAAAAAGGATTTGCTTTGAAGATTATTTTAAATAGCGCTTCGTAAAATGATCTACTTTTTCACATGATTATTCATCTCCTTCAGAAGACAACTGCTATTGCATATAGTTTTTCACCTGCCTTAAAGATTAATATCTAAAATTTTAATTCTGAGGTGAAATTTACTTATTGCCTCAATCTGTTTGGCATTTTGTTTGCCTTATGAACAAGAATGTAAAGGAACTGCTGTGAACATTTCCTAATGCTTCTTAGTTTTGGGTTAATGTAGTCATTCTTTGCAAAAATGAAACCAGGTGTCCAAATGTTTCTTTGTTATTACCATTTGAATTGTAGTTTGCAAAGAGAACAGTGTTTAGAAACACCTTCTTTACATAAGGTTTGTCATTACAAGAATATACAGAATATAAAACCATCATTGATGCTGGAGTCAATTCTCTGGTCTTCATAACAAAATTTGTATCATGTAGCAAGAGCTTGAGAAAGAGTTGTTATACTAGATGAATGAATATTGGTATATAAGGCTTATGAGTAGAATAAAGTTTAGGCTTAAATAGCAAAATAAACACAGGCCAGTGTTTTTTCAACCAGATACTTAGCTTGTTTCTCTTCTAATCATTAGTCTGTTGTTGAAACCTTCAACAGAACTACAAATCAATGTAGTTCTGTTGAAGGTTTCAACAGAAAGAGGGGAGACCCTCAGGATAAAGCAAACTATTTATTAAGAAATTCTACCAAAAAAGCTAGAGATTGTTTTGAATTTGAGGTTACATTTTGAAGTGTTTTGAGGATTAATAGAAGAGGCACATGTTTTTGTGTTATAATTATAAATTGGATTCCTTCTCAGTATTTTGGAAAATGAATTATTGATTTGATATGATAAGGATTTGGTTTTGGGCAGCTTGAGTTGCAAAACCAACCTTGACAATATTTTGCACTCAATCTTATTTACTGATATTGGAAAGGGATGCTGTACTGTACGGTAATTGCATTTGTGATTGCCCTTTAGGTATTTCAGTGCCAGTGAAATAGCTTATTACCAAAAAATCTTCCTTTAGTTGTCTCCTCTCTGATATTAATTCAGTTAAGTTATAATTTAACTATTCTTCATTTATATTAATGTGACAATTGGCAATATCTATCAGTTATTTTATTTTTAATGGTATACTTGTGATGACCAGTTGTCATAGTAACTCTGTTGCATTATTGGAATTTTATTGTTTTAAGTGTAACATATAAATGCTTTAGTATGAATACTCAGCTGGCTTAAAAGAAATCAAAATCCTCATTAATAATATCAAAATTCTCATTAATTATAAGGTTTTATCAAAATAAAGTATTCAAGTAGGGGAAGGAAATGCCATATCTAAGCTTATCTTGGGGTAAATTAGTTGAAGTGTTATCAATGTCCAAGCAATAACAAGATTCCTATTTTCAGACTAAACTGGAGCTGGTTTCCAAAAAAGTCTCAACTATATCATTTTCTTTAGCATTTCTTTACTCTCAATTTTGTGATATTCCAATAACTTGTGTTAGTTCAAACTACAATTGCTAATTTGTTTCATGATAGCCATGTGCAAGATCTCCTAAGAGTACTCTCATTCCTGTAATTCCACTTATAGGAGCTGTTTTCTGTACAGTGCCTGTGCCAGTGATTTAAAATTTTTCATCAAACTATGATTTTGCACTTCTTTTACACTTCTTATCAAAATATCATTAAATACTTGAATTATTCATGCGACATGTTTGAAGCTGTTCAATAAACTCACAGATCGTGTTTTATCAGGTCTAAAACCACATGGCTACACCTCATGGTTTTAAACCTGATAAAACACTCCTGCTCATGAGAAGTTTCTTTAAATTGTTAATTCCTTTCAATTTCATGTGAAAAATATTGACTTTGGATTTTTGTTTGTTGGCACAGTGGGCGACAAAGTTCCAGCAGACATACGTATAACCAATATTAAATCAACTACACTAAGAGTTGACCAGTCAATACTAACAGGTATGGGTTTGTTTATCTAAAAAAATTCCAAATTTTAAATTTTATAGTTAGCTATTGTTTTATAAAATCTCTAATTGATATGATAAGTGTTTTTTTTTTGTCAAGAGTCGGAAACTTTTTATTTTTATCAAGGGTACTCCTGACAAGAGATAAAGAGTGAGTTTTTGAGATAAAATCAATTTGTCATTGATGTAGGTGAAAGTATGAGTGTTATCAAGCACACAGATCCAATACCAGACAAGAAAGCTGTCAACCAAGATAAGATAAACATGCTTTTTTCTGTAAGTATAAGAATACATGAAATTTGAAATCTGAAAATGTTTAAAACAGAATTTTTATAAAGAGCCTCTGAAATATCAGCATTTTTATTTACATTGCCTGAAATAGCCTTGTTTTTGAATCCACCCACAATGATATATGATAAGTGTTAACACATCTTGGTAAACAAGTATTGTTGACTTCAAAAGAGACAAGAAAAGTTGATGTAATATTAAAATTTTCTGTTGTCTTCAATGACACAAAACCTCAGGCTAGACAGATTGTTTGATGTAACACTTTCACTCAGTTTTGCTGGAAGTGATGATTTCATGTTCCGTGTTTCACCTGAGATATCTCACTGATTACACTTTAAACATCCTGATCCAGCAGATCAAACAGGATTCCATTATTATTGAACTCCATTATTATTGCCAATATTAACAGATATTGTTCTGTTGTTAATTTTCAGGGAACTAATATTGCATCAGGAAAATGCCGTGGTGTTGTCATAGGCACTGGAGTAAATACTGAAATAGGTACCAAACATAATAAACGTGTGTGTAGAGTCAGGGGAGCCTGAAGTAACATATGTGGTATTTTCATTACTGCAAATTTAGCTTGATCAATTTTCTGGCCTTCCTTTCTCTGGTCTGGCTCCACTTTCTCCATTTCCTGGATCTGACCCTATAAAATACTTACCACTATTTTCATTGTAACGCAGTGATCCAGACAACAGTCACGTCAGGGAAATCAGGCAATGCACTGCTGTCAATCAAACAAATTGTTCGGTACCTTTATATACTTTGATTGACAGCAGTGTTTTGCCCAATTTCCCTGTTGCAACTGTTGTCTCGATTGCTGTGTAGCAATGAAAATAGTGGTAAGTTGTTGAATTTTGCTCCTACAAATGTTATTCATTTGTTGTTTATCAAACCATAGGTAAGATAAGAAATGAAATGGTGGACACTGAGGGTGAAAGAACACCACTTCAACAAAAGTTAGATGAGTTTGGAGAACAACTATCAAAGGTTAGTCATGGCATTGCTATTCATTGTTAGAGCATATTTCAGATTAATATAGACCCTCAGGTTGTGCCCTTACTTATTAAACATTACCATATCCAAACATTTCAACTTAATGAACAAGAATTTTGAATGCCATGATTATGCTGTGTGCTATTTTATACTCTTATGAAGTAAAAATATAGTAATATTAATAAAAAATAATGTTTAACATTTATAATGCCCAAATTCTATATTTATATAGAATTTGGGCATTATAAATGTTAAACATTTTTATTAATAATTAACTGTACAGGACTGCCATTAACATGATCATCTGAGCCACATGAAGGTCTAACCATTTGCAGATATTATATTATGACTAACCACTAATTCTAAAAAACAGACTTAATATTATTTGACTTCAGGTCATAACTCTGATATGTATTGCTGTCTGGGCTATCAACATTGGTCATTTTAATGATCCAATTCATGGAGGATCCTGGCTTAAGGTAACAGTAAACACCTATTGACGTATATCATTGTGTTAAGACCTGTAGCCAAGTTTGGAATGAAAATTAATCATGATATTGTGTATTTATACTAGGGTGCCATTTATTACTTCAAAATTGCTGTTGCTTTAGCTGTTGCAGCTATTCCAGAGGGTCTGCCAGCTGTCATTACTACTTGTTTAGCTTTAGGTATGATTAGGATTGCTTTCCCATTCACTTTATCGTAGTTTCTCTCTGTTGTAAGGTTGTCATGATTACTCTCTGTGTATGGTCTATATTCTCCATGTTTATTCAACAGACAATGTTGGAATTAGTGAAAATTTTCATTGAGGACATAGGATATGTAACTTGCCATTTACTGTTTTCCTATTTAATGCCCATTTCCCATATTCCAAATTAAGCTTTTATTTATTTCTATGACCTACTGTTGTCAATTCTCTAGTTGATGGGATCAATGAAGTAGATGGGAATTGGTGTTTAAACAGCCTTTTTCGTTTTCAGGTACTCGTCGAATGGCTAAAAAGAATGCTATTGTCAGAAGTCTGCCCTCTGTCGAGACACTAGGATGTACCTCAGTTATCTGTTCTGATAAAACAGGCACACTAACTACCAACCAAATGTCTGTGCACAAGGTGATACTTTGACACTACTGATATTTGTTTGTGAACACTATAACAATGTGAGATATTTACAGCAGGCCAGTAAGAGAGCATTGATTCATAAGGGAGGAAATAAATCTGAAGAGACTGCAAATGAACATTTGATAACCTTCCAACACCTTGTTAGAAATCACTGACACTGTACCAACAACCTACCAACACTTTACCAAAATTTACATGCTGATAACCTGCCAACAATGTACCAACATCTTATCAACAATCTACAGACACTACTGATGTTTTGCAAACAAACTTGCAAAAGTCTACCAACACTTTACTGGTAACCAACTGTCACTCTACTGACATCTTACTGACAATGCTCTCTGGTTTGTATTTTAAACTATTACCCACACAGGGCAATAGGTGGGTCTGAACATTTTAAATCAAGTCACATTTTAATAGGCAGTGCATGCCAGATGCCATTCTTCCATTTTTTAGCTCCAAGGAATGCTGTACTGATGTTTGGCTTTCTTGGTTTCTGTCTTTTCTACAGTTTTTCATACTGAAGGATATCAAGAGAAGTTTTGCTGAATTTCATGAGTTTTGTGTTGAAGGGACAACATATAATCCAGTTGGTAAAATGTATGTAAAACAAAGCTGATTTCCTTTATAAATAGTGGATTTTCAATATTAATCACTGTTTTTACTTCTTGACTGTTGTGGTTGCCAGTCATTATTTTTTTACCATTGCCATAATTGTCTCAAAAATGAAAAATATCTTTATCAACAATGTGCATTCTATTTGTTTCAGAACTGAGAATGGCAGGGTTATTGATTCCTCTTCATATGAGGCTTTACCAGAGTTTGCTTGTATATGTGCTCTTTGCAATGATTCTAGTCTAGACTATAACAGCGTAAGTAAAGAAATATCTTCATGATATTGTTCCACTTTTACAAGACATGATTTAGCGCCCTAGGAAAGAAAGTATTGTGTATCGAGGGATAGAAACTTTAAAGCTTGGAGGACATTATAAAATAAAATTTTCTTCTCCGAAAACTTATATTGAAACTTAGGATAAGTAATACTTTATGCATCTCTATTTCACCAAGTAGAGCAGATTTGGTATGACTGTGAAAAGGTAAAGGCATGATTGGTGCGTAGTGCAACTATGTTTTCTAGAATTTTGATGTGCTTTGCTGTGCCTTGACTGTGTCCATGCTGTAAACACAGTCATACCAAATCTGCTCTGTGCAGTGTGTACACATTAAAGGAGATAGAAATTGTGACATGTCTTATGTTAATTTCTAGGCACGCAAATGTTACGAAAAGGTTGGTGAAGCAACAGAGACAGCTCTTTCAGTACTGGTTGAGAAACTGAATGTTTTTGGTTTGAACTTGGCTGGTAAAAGCAAAGCAGACCTTGCTCATGCTTGCAATGAAAACATCAAAGAACACTTTACAAAGGTATTAAGTTCATATCTTTTTGTTCAACAAAACATAAATACTGAGTGTAATGGGTGAATTAGCATAGAGATTGTTAGCATAGTTTCATTTTATAGGGAATACCATTCATTCATTCCAATTTTTCTGTCTACATTTCACAGGAGTTTACTCTTGAGTTTTCAAGGGACAGGAAGTCCATGAGTGTCTACTGTACCCCACAGTTAGATGGACCCAACTCTGTGCTGGGCAAGGAACCAAAGATGTTTGTTAAGGTAAGATTCTTATTCCCAAAACAATGATACATGTCTGAAAGGGGCAAAACGCTGAGACTAAAGAGGTCCAGTGCAGCACAGGATCATTTGGATTTAGAGAAAATTTTTGTTTTCATTTTAGGGTGCTCCTGAAAGCATTCTTGACAGATGTGACTTTGTGAGAGTAGGAAAAACAAAACACAGTTTGACAACCAAGTTGAGACAGCAGATACTTGATCTTGTGATGGCTTATGGCACAGGTATGATTAAAATCAAACCAAAATCTTACAGTTTGATGTGTAAAAGTATGACGACTTGTGTATTTGTAGGCTGATGAGCTTGAGAACAACCAGAATACCTCTTATGCCATTTTGTCTCAAACAAAAAAAAAAACACTGTCAATGTTATATTGTGATAAAGTTTACTGAGAGGTTTGTGTCGCAAATACTTGTCTGTGTTGTGTTGCACAGCATGGTCATAATTATAAGAAGACTAATACTCTATTCACACTGGGCCTTTAAACAAGTTTCAAACCTTGTTTAACTTAACTACTTTTGGGAGGTTGTTTTAACCCTGTATAAAGATGGTGGGCAAATGATGAAGTATGTAGAATAGAAGAACTAATAACTAAAGTTTTAATTATGATATAGGAGCTGATACTCTTCGTTGTTTGGCCTTTGCAACTGTGGATGAACCATTATCACCGAAGAAAATGGACCTGGAAAACTCAGCAAATTTTATAAAATATGAAGTAAGTGATGATTTCTTGAACCAGTTAATGTTCTGAGGTTATTCAACTTCTGGTTTTATATTTTCAATCCTAACAAAAATTTTAGAGTAAGTTGTTTCAAAATGATGAACCTTTACTGGATTCCCCTTCACTTGAATAATAAGTGAGAATACAGTAACTGATTATGTGACTTACTCCAGTACTCATTTCACCCCACTCCACTCCCCTACAACTGTAGCCACCCCACCCCTACCACTAGCCACCCTACCCCTACCACTAGCCACCCTACCCCTACCACTAGCCATCCTACCCCTACCACTAGCCACCCTACCCCTGCCACTAGCCACCCTACCCCTACCACTAGCCACCCTACCCCTGCCACTAGCCACCCTACCCCTGCCACTAGCCATCCTACCCCTACCACTAGCCATCCTACCCCTGCCACTAGCCACCCTACCCCTGCCACTAGCCATCCTACCCCTACCACTAGCCATCCTAACCCTAGCCATCCTACCCCTATAGGTGGATGTAGTGTTTATAAACATTGTCATTCTGATGGTATTGTACCAACCATTTTAACAATAGATTGTGTCACATTGCTTTATTGGATGATTCAGTAGATTTTTGGTTGGCAATTTAAGTGACAAATCAGTTAACCATAACAAAATATGTCATCGTATGCCCACCTATAGCCACCCTACAACCAGCTAAGCTACCTCTATAGCCACCCTACCCCTAGCTACCATACTACATACATACCAGTTATAGGTAGAGGGATTTCTTTCATATGCTGTTAAAATACACAAAAGTTCCTATTCATGACGTTTTTAGTGAATTGTTTAATTTTGTTATTTCATTGTGTCGTAGTCTGGTATGACATTTGTGGGTGTGGCTGGTATGCTTGACCCACCACGAGTAGAAGTGACGCAGGCCATTGTCAAGTGTAGAGAAGCAGGCATTAGAGTTATTGTAATCACAGGAGATAATAAGGTACGAGCCTAGCATCATCCACACATATATTTACTGGAAAACAAATTTGATGACAGAGTATAAAATTAAGTGTCCCTGAAAGAGTTATTTTTGCTTTTACAGGCTACTGCTGAAGCAATTTGCAGGAGAATAAACATTTTCCGATCAGATGAAGACACAACAGGTATTTATTATACTGATCTGTTTACTTTTATTCATTAATTTGATTTAATTTAAAATCTTTTCAGACATCTAAAGTAGGTTTTTGCAATTCTTTATAGGACTCTCTTATTCTGGGAGAGAGTTTGATGATCTTAATCAGGAGGAACAAAGAGACGCATGTTTGAATGCAAGGTTTGTATATTAAGCAATTATTGGATGAGGTTGACTATGATATAAATTGTTAAGACAGAGGTCTGTGTTATCTGCCAAAGCCATAGGTCGAGACAGATAACAGACTCAAGATCTTGATGATTTACAATATCACATGAAAACCAAATTCAATACCTTGCCTTTAATACCTTATTTGACCACCTCTCCCCCCCCCCCCCCCCCCCCACTCACAAACACCAAAATCAAAAAAAAACATAATCTACCCACGATAATAAAACCCAAGCCAC
>WUAP02127622.1:0-14555 GCA_015163945.2 Stichodactyla helianthus | reverse complement strand
ATTCGAACCCACGACCTTCGGATTTGTACTACCGATGCTCTACCAGCTGAGCTACAAAGTCAGACTGGGAGCAGGCCAGGGTGAAATAGATGTTAAGTCGCGGTAACTGAAACGCAATCATGTGAATATGTAGACCGCGTAGCACTTTTGAAATACATAAACTAGAAATAATGGAAAGTTATAGTGCGACCTTAGATCTATTTCACCACGGCCTGCTCCCAGTCTATTGATACTTGATAAAACACGTGCTGCTCGTTTTTTAGATGGCTTAAAAAACGTCGAGGTTTTTTCATGTTCTTCTGAATTTTTGAGGAATGAACTAAATTTGGCAGAGAAAATCAACGTTAAAGTTTATGCAAATGAAGACGATTCTATATCAGATTTTAAAACTCCGTCATGGTCAGTGATTTCTATCGTGTTTTGTTCATTAATTATTCATGAGATTTTTAAAGGAAACGTGCCAGCTACACGTTTCGATACCTTTTTTAAAAATGATTTTAGAATTCTCGGGTCTCTATTTTCCTTACCTGCGGGCCTTAAAACCAAATATACTTTTTCTCAAGGTTGCGTGCTCACCAAATCCATGGAACTTAACGGGCCACGACACCAGGACAGGATCTTTATAATGAGAGTTATCACACATTTCTATGAAATTTTTCAATGCATTTTTTAAGGGGGGGGTAGGATCAAGAAAAAACCGCTAAAACGGCCTCAAATGGCACTGAAACTCCGACAGAGGACTAAAGAAGGTATGAATTGTGACTGAAGCAACTTTTGAAGCAAACTGTTGAGATTTTTTTTTGAAATCTGTATCATGACTGCCATTCTCTTATAAAACATACACAGAAACATAGCTTGGGCTGCCTGTGGAATTCATAAAATTGATTATTCTCCTCTTCAAGTATAAAATTTGCTTCTCAATTTTTACTGAATTTGCGTTTCAGTTTTGTGACCCGTCAAGATTGGATGCGCACGCAACGTTGAGGAAAATGATCTATTCTAAGATATTACGCTTAGAGAGAAAAATAATCGTCTTTATGATTATTTTATTGGAGTTTCAAAAATGTTCTCAATCTGTTATTCAGTATGTAACCATTTCTCAACACCAAGAAACGAAAATAAGTGTAACACTGTAGAAAAACGAATCTGTGATCAAACACAATAGCTGTATTTTACAAACTTCAAAGGACCCATGTTCCATGTACCCTCCCCCTGCTAATTTATGACAAGTCCCTAAGGTACACCATAACTATCACATAATCGTTATAGTTGGAGTGCTATTCTAAAGTTACAGCCAACACTGCAGTTTAGATGGCCATCAATCAAATCAGTCTTCTGTGATTCATCAGGCAAGTGAAACTAACCATTGTAATTTGATTGATGTCTGTCTGAAGCTGCAAATTTGATAGTCCTGAGGTGTTTTTATTTAGGGTCGCACTCTTCAATGGTAACTGTTTTTATTATATAGATATCAATGAAATACCAGGATTTCTCCTGTTTCTAAAACTCCATACACAGTGAAGATATTATTTTTATCCTTCACATGTGAAGATATCACCATTCCCATGACTACCCTTGTATCAACCAATCACAAATGGCCTTAAAATCTTCCCTGATCCTGGATATTTCATCAATATTTATAAAATAAACAGAACATAACATGGAAGCTTGGAGATACAAATTTTATCTTCTTGTTGAATCTCTCTCACCCATTTGCAGTGCTCGCTCATGAGAGATATCATCAACAATTGAAGATAAAATTCATATCTCCGCGCACCCATGTAATATCTTCTATATATATGACATGCACTAAGACAATCTATCACTGCACTTGGGAAAGATGGGTAGAGCAGGGGAGGGGTGGTGAGTGACTGTCACTGCTTATCCCCTCCCCTGTGGGGAGGAATGATTTGGGATCAGAGTAGGGACAGGCAAGGAGTGACAGCCACTGATCACCCTGTCCCTAGTGGGGTGGGGTGAGGTGAGGTGTGACTCATTCTCATCCCCACCCTTATGTGGAACTTTAGTTGGGGGGGGGGGGGGGAAGAAGGGGGGGATTGTCACCAACATCGGGGTGGCGTGGGATAGGGGCTGTGTTATAATGTTAAGTTAGTTTTGAGAAAAGAGCTAGTCTAGTCTTGATGGAAGTATTCTTAGAACACAACAGAGTTGATCATGGCAGCCAAGCATTGCACAATATTAGAGGTCATCACAACTTCTACATTTTCTTCAAGATGACGTTTGGGATCCTGAAACAAAAGAGGGTTACTGAATAAGGTTCAGCAGCTCTTTTCTGGTAAATTAAATGCAAAAACATTTGAGATAAAAAGAGCAACTCTTATTATCTGAGAAAAGATATATGATTTTTGGTGACTGCACTGAGAGCATAGGATTGCCAGCTTTAAATAAACTTTAAATGAGAGATGAATTAGAATACCTGTTTGCCAACATTTTTAATGGCAAGCTGTTCAGGAGTCATACTTTCTTCTTCTTCTAAAGCCTATTATTTCATGACAAAAACAAAAAGGGTAAAGCAAAACACATTGACTATCACAAATCCTGCACTCTGATTGACTACCCTACCATAGGTCAATTAGTGATACCAAGTAGAAGGGAGAAAGAGAAGAAACCAAAACTATGGTGTTCAAATAGCATTTTGCCGAGGTTTTCCTGCTCCAGGTGTTTTTGTTAAATAGAACACCTTTAAGAACAGACCATACCTTGTTATAGTTCTTGACCAGATCCAGCATTTCCTATACAAGACAAGCAATTAACAAACTATTAATGTATACCCAAAATTCATCATCACATGAAAAAAACAGCTACAGTTCTACTGTATGTATCCAATGTTTTGGACTCTATCAGTTGATTTTGCCTTTTCAAAAATCTCATTCCCAAAATCAATCCCAGAATTCATTGCAAGATGGTGGCAACTTCTGATCTTGTCCCCAAATTCAGACCCACAATTTTGTGCAGCATGAGCTAGTTTCCAGCCCAATGTTGAATTTCAAAAAGGCAATCTTTGAAATCCATGCATAACTCACAAATGTATAGACTACCTTTATTCTATTTTCATTTAAAGAGCAATGGTCAGTATAATTCTGTAAGGTCAGACCATCCATCCACGTCTTCTTATGTAGGTTTAATAACATCTGTTTCAGATTTAAGACAACAGAAATATGAATACATCAAACAATAAATGCTTGGTTATGTTTTTCTATTTCAAATATCTTTCAAAATGTAGTAATAAATACTTTTAAGCCCCATCCAAACGTATCCAGATTTGAAAATGCAACATTTTCTTTGCAGACTGGTTTTCAATCCACATGTATCCTCTGGTGAAAACAGTCACCAAAAATGCAACTTTTCAAAAACACTCTCTTGGAAATGCCACAGAACTTTTTAGAGACAATGATGTGTAGTGCATGCTCTGTAAAGGGTGGTAGTGTTTTCAATCATTTTAGAACTCTTGTTTGGACAGGCAAATCAATGCAGATATGCTACATGTACACGTGAACAAGGATTTTTTTTGAAAATGGAGAAAAATATTTGCGTTTTCAAATGAAAACGGACATGTGTGGACGGGGCCTTAGTTTTCTGAAGAAGAGAATGTTTACCTTCTGTTCTAGCTCATTCTTGCGATAATTAATAGATATTGAATAGTAATGACGATTTAAACCATGAATCATTGCCTGCAAAGAAGTAAAAATTAATTTAGATGAGAAATACAATAACAAATGAAAGGAAATCTCAGTGTAACACCACAGTTTCATTACAAAGAGTGAAATCTCAATACATCAGTAAAGTTAAGTATCTTTTTCTTATGGTGTTCCAGATTTCCTTTTATTGATTATTACATCTTGCCATGGGTTACCTGTATAGATGGTTTCTGTAGATGTCCCAGATTTGAAGTGGTCTGTCTAGGTTCTTGACCTAGCACCATCATGTTGGGATTAATGAGTCGGAATGCATCTATTACAACCTGAAACATAGCAAACAGGAGCAAAAGGCAACTTATAAAAAATAAAATTCTAAATAGGATATCAAATAAATGGTACTGTATCAGAGTTTACCTTTCCTTTTACACTCTGGATTGGATCTACAACAACAGCAACTGCTCTTTCTGACAAGGCTTCAAAACTCTGCAGAGAAAAGTAAAAATATATAACTTGTTTACTGTACATGCATTAGGCAATTTGTTGTCCAACTTGTCTTGTAACAAAGTTGTAGCAAGTTGCCTAGCGCAGCAGTGCCTTAATATTAATAACAAAACAATAAATGAATTAACATTACTGACTTGTTGAGTATTGATATCCACACCAGACAGCCAACAACCAAAGCCAGGGTGCGAGTGGTACCAACCTACAACCATCTCTGGCCTACGGATATAAAATTATTAATAATAAACTGTTTATATATCCAAAGTAGCTATAAGATCTATTTTAATGGCAGCAGGAAATTTTAGTTAATGTGGTCAAATGAAAATACTATGCAGTTTGTATGTACACAGAGTGTATTTTGTATGAGTGGGCAGGCAAATTTATAGTTGTACTGTAGCTGTACTGTACTTTACCATAATGGTAGCTATGTCCTAAGATTGGATGATTAACCCAAAAACAATGGGAAGCCATTTCAGTGTTATGGCACATTGTCCTGTGTATACATACTGTAAGTCAGTACCATAAGTTTCCCACTCATAAGAAAACTGCTCTAACTAGCCATTTTGTAAATGAAACCCACTATTTCCCTTCATACAATGGCAATGAAAACTACTGGAAATACTACTACACATAAATTATGCATTGCTTATGCATAATTTTTTTAAAGGTCATTACTACATTATTGAAGTATACACTACTAACCTTCCAGTCTGTTTTAACATATCCAACATCTTAGCTTGGAAAACTGGATCAACAGCTTCTACGCTGACTCCCTAATAAAAGGTTCAATTATGCTCTCATATTGATATCTTCTACAGTATACAGTAATTATAATAACAGCTGAAGCATATAAAATCACTGCTTATCCAATGGAAATGCTTTGACATAGTACAGCACGACATGTCTGTGCCATGATTTTGAACAATCTAACAAAAACTGCTTTAAGAGCAAGTGTAATGCTACATGAAAATCCCAGCTGATCCATGTACCTCTTATATGTATTAACTGAGCTCAAGAGCTGTGTGCTGAAAGTTATGGACTGCATTTTTTTTCCACTGCCTTATGGCCAAAGCACATTGCTCCCAGGCCATAAAAAAGTGGAAAAAAAAAGGAGGTACACTATAGCTTATGTACAGACATAGCAGGCAGGGTTAATAAGATGTTTTTTATATAGCAAGGCAAACACAAAAATAAGGTTGGTGGTCCATACCATAAGTTATTGATCCCAAATTGACCAGTGAAACAACCTTGTCATATAATAAAAACTCTTACTTACTGTTCCACTCTGTGGCATGGCAAACACATCTATGACTCTAACAGTATAATCATCTACAAACTCCCCTAACATGAGACCCATAACTTCCATAGGAACACCAGCACGTCCTGAGGAAAAAAACATCACATGATGTCAGCAGTATTACTTTTTTTAACAGTCCAATGTAAACAATAATAATATGGCAATGCTATTCATGGTTCTGAAACTCCATAGCTATTATTGCTATGTCCCACAAGCTAAATGAAGTCAGCTCGAAAACTACAATCCTGAGAATCTGATTGCAAACAAATTGGTTTATTTTGTTGGGATTTTTAACATTCTATATAAATGTGAATGCAAGAAACCTTTGTGAAAACAGGCAGTTTGTGATGGTGTTTGTGGGACAAGATGTATTCCATTGGGAAAACCAGTACTACAACGATTTGTTGGCTATTGTTTCAATTGGAACCACAAATTAGTAAAAAAAGCTGGAGAAGTGAGCTACCAGTGGAAGGGTTATAGAACATGGTATCAAATAGTTGGCGAGTTGCATTGCAACATGGCTGTGAACTTTAATTTAACCATTTCAGCTATACGTGTAACTTACCATGTTTAAGCATCTGTGTAATCCAGGGATGAAACAAAAAACAATAATTTATTAGAAATTGAAAATCTCTTAGTTAAGCTTATAATTGCGCTATAGCCTTTCACAGTCCTGCTCTATCAACGTATAGAAGCACTGATTTTTGTACCCTCACCCAAAAAAGACAAAATTTCTGTATTTATTTCATTGTGTTTCATTCTGGACAATCCCTCCATTGCTAGTCTTATACAATTTTTATATGAGCATTAATCACTAAATACCTTAAGAAGAGCTAGAGAAGAAATGTAGACTTGCTCTGCTGTATCGACCACAGGAGCATCACTAGGGGCCGCCTGTAAAACAAAATAACGTTACTAAAATCACCAAGAATTCTAACTCTTTCTAAACTAAAAAAATATTCCATGCTTTCATGAACACTACAATCCAAAAACGTTTTAGTGAGATACACGAGTTGAAATGATAATTTTTGAAAGCGTTTTTATCTGATTGAAAGAATAAAGTTAAAAAGTGAGACAAAAAACCAAGGAAATACAAATTCAAGACTGACCTGACCAACACCAGGTAATCCACCAGATCCTAACCGTAAAATCCTGTCCATATCTTTGACTTTTTGTTGTTTTATTCTTCTTGAAAAGAAAACTTTTTCTCAAATGACACAGCAGAAAATTCAATATGGCCGGCAAGTTGGCGCATACTCGAGTGGTGGTTGTCTAGGGAAGCGCAGGCTCAAATCAAATTACACAGGCAACCCAAGCTTAGAAATAATTCCTGAGTTTCCTGTGGTGATTTCCAAAAAGTAGGTAAGGAGCTTGAGCTTTTTTTTTTTTTTTTTTTTTTTTTTTTGGGGGGGGGGGGGGGGGGGGGAGTAACCTCAATAACAGTATAGGGAGGTATGGATATGGAATTTTCCAGAAAGGTTTCAGACTATGGGAGGGGGCCAAACAGCTCAAAACACTACTTTCTTATGACCCATATAACATTATATTTTGGCTTATTTGCATCAAATTTGAGGGGCACTTGTGCAATGAAGGATAACAAACTATTTCATTAGTGTAAAGTGGCCCTCAAAGTGGAGAATTAAATACAGTGAATAACACCATGTTGAGATTTGGGTTATAAATTTGTGTCTAAGTAAAACACAATACATGTATTGTCTTGTCTTCTTTTGTCTTCTATTCTCTTCCATTCTATTGTATTGTCTTGTCTTCTTTTGTCTTCTATTCTCTTCCATTCTATTGTATTGTCTTGTCTTCTTTTGTCTTCTATTCTCTTCCATTCTATTGTATTGTATTGTCTTCTTTTGTCTTCTATTCTCTTCCATTCTATTGTATTGTATTGTCTTCTTTTGTTTTCAATTCTCTCCCATTGTATTAATTGTATAGTCTTCTTTTATCATTCTATTGTTACTTGGACACAAATTTACAACCGAGAATTCTGAACCTGGAACACTGTTAAGCAGGGTTTTCATATACAAATGGAAACTAGCGAGTAAACTAGTATGGGCAAAAGTTTGAAACATCAGTAAAGTTAAGTATATTTCTCTTTTTTCATGGTGTTACAGATCTCCTTTTATTGGTTATTGTTTTCATATACAAAGTAATCTATGGTTAAGATAAAAAGAAACAGACAATAAACACCATTTTAGTTTTATAAATTTTTTAATCTAATATTTTTAATTCAAAAAGTACAGAAGTGATTAATTTTTTTTATTTGAAGATATGCATATTGAACAAATGAAAAGTTTTCTAAAGAATGGCCTACTCAGTGATCACAAAGCAGTTTGCCAACTCTATCAAAGTACTAAAATCCAAGCTATCATGATGGTGATTTGTACCATGTTTCTTCCTAGATTTGGCTGCATTCATTACGTATGGCTGAGGGGGGTGGAGGCAGGTGAAATTTTTTTATATACTAGGAAAATTTTAAGATACCCCCTTGTAAAAAAGAAAAAAATCATGTCAGGGTAGGCTTTGATAAAATTTTGCATCCCCCCTTAACTGATAAGAAAATTTTTAGATCCCCCTGAATTTCACCTGCCCCCCCCAGCCATACATGGATGCAGCCTTAGTCAAAGTTCTCAATATGAAGCTAGCAGATTTCCATTTTGTTGTAGTTGTTTTCTTTCTCTTTATATTTCTCTTCATGCTTCTTCTCTAGACATAGTCACCCACTCTACCAATCATGCTTTAAGGAGAAACCTACTTTGAATCTTATTGAAAAATCCTAGCTAACTAGGAAAATCAAGCTTGGCAAATTTGATATCTTTTTATATATATTTTACTGACATTATATTTGAGTGATGTCATTTAACCCATTAAATAAAGGTAAAAGTAAAGTATCTTTATTTAACGTTGGTAGTTCCTTCAGTTACGAGGCTGGTATCAATGGAAGCTGAGGGTACGCACTTTAACCCCCTCTCTCCATCAGTGCTCTGTTTTAAGGGTATTTAAAGCTAAATCTACACGGATTAGAGAGAAGTCGAAACAAGTGTGTGAGGTCAGTGAGGACTGAACCATGGACCTCTTGCTAAATATTAGTGCGATACAAAATATTAGACAACTAATTCCATTGCGTTTCTTTGTTCTTGTTCCAATATTACAAGTAGCTAAATTTTATTGCAAATAGCTAAATTATATTTCACAGGTTAAGTAAAATCAGTGGTTGCAATTTTCTGGAAGGGGGATTCAGAATAATGAGTTTCTAAAGAAATTTCAATGCTCTATCATTTTAAACTATAAAATGGAGAAAGTAACATTGAGAAGAATTTGTCAGTGTGAAAAAAATGGTGGTAGCCAGCTATTTCATATAAAATTTCCTATTATAAAGAAAAAAAAGGAATCTTCATTGTGGACCAAGAAGGCCCTTTTTCAAGAGTGCCATCATACTTAAGAGATCTATATTGTAGATATGCTGTAAGCATTGTATTAGTGTTTCAGGTACCATTGTGTATTTACAGTAAATAATACATTCATAGTTAAAAATATGTCAATGAAACATCACAACAGAAACACTCTGACTGAAAAAGTTTTTTGTTCCAAAAACGAAATTGAAGGAAGAAAAAGAAGTTACAACTTGTAGTCAAAAAAGTGAAAATTTAGTTGTTTAACTTCTGAATATCAACTATTACATTTTGTTTCGCAGCCCAATAATGAAATTCATTGATCCTTACATTTGAATGGTAAACAGTAAAAAAAGGAAATTGATTTATTGAAGTCAGTATGTTTAGCCTAATAACAGATCAACTGTAAACTGATTGCATCAAGTAGCTCATGTAAAAATAATTTAACTGCAATAACGTTTGGAGTGATACCTGGAAAAGAAAAGGAGTCAAATGGTGATTTCTTGGGATTTTACAATGGATCTCAGTGAACTGCTGAACTGAGACAAAAAACACGTCGCGATTTTGTGTCATAACGTCTATTGTCGCACCTAAAAACGTTGATGTTTATCTCTACATTCCTTTGGGGTTACATCCCTGTTAGCAAACAAGGTAGAACTTATAGCTAAAGAAAAGCTCCTATGGACAAATTTCGATCTCAAGTTATAGACTTAATCGTAGATATGGGCGGAGATATTGCTTCAGGGTTTTTTTCTGAAAGTTTCAGCGCATTAGCCTAAAAACTGAGCGCGCTTAGCAATTTTCCCACGTGCAAACCGCAAAGGAATGTAGAGCTGAAACATCAATGTTTTATGGTGCGACAGTAGATGTTATGACACGAAATCGCGACGTGGTTTTTTGTCTCGGTTTGGCAGTTCGTTGAGATCCGTAGTAGTTACCCTGGTTCTGGGATATCAAATCTTGGTTTGTCCTCCGAATTGAAGGCATTGTCATTTGCTTCTTCATGTACTACACTTTGCGCTATAGTGAGAAACGATAAAAGTTTTGTCAAAGTTTGAAGAGCTAGCTTCTACAATCTTGGACAAACCTGTTGAGAATACTTGTACCAATGCATGCCATTCAATTTTAAGCGAGACTCTGCTCAAGCCCTCCCCTTCCCATTTCAATGTTGATTTTGGTTGCTGAGCTCCAAATAAAACTATTGGGACCAACATTGAGATGTGGGGGGGGGGGGGGGGGGGGGGAAATGACATTGGGGGGAAAAAAAAGGGCCTTTTTGTGTCCCAAACGACAGGAATAGAAAATGTCTTAACAGTTTTGTCCAATATTGTAGCTTCTAAGGACAATCTCTATGATAGACTGTGAGAATGATTGCTTCTAAATTTGTTTCACTGCTTCAATATACCAGCCCAAACAAAATTGGCCAATCAGAAGCAATGATTCTCGTGCTATTGTAGCTGTTGCCCTTAGAAGCATAAAAAGCTGAGCTTTCATCATTTCTCACTTAAGTGCAAAGCGTAATATTTTCCTAGTGGTGTTCCTGAGATAAGTAAGAGTTAATTACTGAGAACGGAGGCAATAAGCCATATAAAGCCTGAGGGCTTTATAAGCTTATTGCTGACATTCGAGGTAATTAACTGTCTTATTTCATACTTGAGAAGGTTTTCACAACACGACAATTCTCGAGGGAAAACAGTGGGATATTACTTACTTATTCAATACATTGTCTTTTTCAACAATAAGAGCATGCATAGACGACAATTATGTCAGAGTAAATGCTTTGACTCATCCCACATGCAGGAGGGGATGCAAAGAGATCACCTGATGACTCTTGGGCTTGCAAACTTTCGAACTGGGAAGGTGGGGTTGACAAAAAGCCCAGGTCTCACCAATAGACCGCTAAATAAGTGGTCTCTTGCTGGAACATGCTTCGCAATCTTGCCTCAGATACGTTGAGTTTGTAATGGGGAATTAATTCCTCATTACAAATTCAAGTGCAATATCTGGATATTGCCCTCAATTGAAGTGCAATATCTGGATATTGCCCTCAATTGAAGTGCAATATCTGGATATTGCACTCAATTCAAAGGCAGTATCTAGATATTGCCCTCATTAACGAATTCATAGGCTTTATGGAATATAAAGCTCTGTGAATAACAAAGAAAATCATGTTAGGTATGAAATAAGTGGGTATATTAACCCTAATGAGTTCTATTTTCAAAGTCAATACTTACTGATAATGAGTTTAGTTCAAGTTTAAATGTCTTTAAGTTCTTCAGGAAGTGGTGACTTGGGGTGTTTACTTTCAAAATGTTGTTTATATGTCTTGGGGTCTGGCATTTGAGACTGGAAAAATACATGTTGAGAAGAATAAACCATATCCCTAGGACAACAGGCTACCATTTTTTCTAATTTAACTATAATAAATGATTTATTAAGAAATAAAGAACGAGATGAGATGAGATAAAGTTCTTACTTTACAAACTGGACAGGAATATTTTAAAGCCTTCTGTGCTGCCTTTTTCTGATCTGAACCTTGAGCCTTCTTAAGTTTGTCTTTCTTTTCCTGGGCTTTCTGTTGTGATTGAATCTTCTGTTGACCTCGTGCCATGATTAGTTATGCCTTATCTTTAACTGAAAATTAGATTACAATGCTTATTAAATTTGGAAAAGAACAAAAAAAGCTCCTGTGTTTTACATTAATAACCATTCTTCCACATCGTTTCCATTCTATGCTGCAGTTGTATTTTGAAATAAAATTTCTCTGTTATGGAAACCATGCTTGGTAAGGTCTGCCAAACAGATTTCTCTTGCCACAACATCAATAAATGCATATTAAGTTAAAAACTAAGAAGCAATTTATTTTTTCTGATTGGAAAATGTTGGTACTGACTTACAGAATAAATATATATGGTATATGCTGTGGCACACTGAAATGGCTTCCAATTGTTTTCTTGTAACACACCTATCAGCAGCTTCCCTGAGGGGTCGACCCCTGGGCTGACCAGGGGGATTGTAAAAGGTCAAAAAGCAGTCTTGATAATTTTCCCCAGGGTTGGTGGAGTCATCCTTTTCAAATTCCCCTAGTTGAGGTTTTCCATGAACTACAATCTCCTGTCATTTTACAGGAAACCAGTTTCACAATAAACACAATTTCATCATATCCCCCACCCCAGCATCACAACCATAACACAAAGTAAAGCATTTTCCTGATCCCAGGGGCAATGTTAGCATCCAATCCCCCTCATTGGTTAGCCAGGAGGTCAAACCCTTGGGGATAGATATATAAATCATTCAATCAATACATAGCTGTAGTAACAATAAAGTACAGTTCAGCTACAGTACAGGCTACAAATTCTCCACAGTAAATATGAAATCCACTATAAAAATTCAGTGTATAATTTGTTTTCTCTAAAAATTATCTTTTTAGGCATAACATCAGGGCCATTGTATTTAACCAATGCCATATATTAAGAAAACAGTCAATAGAACAAGATCCATACAAATGCACAGCTGAAAAAATATCAGAAATCACAACCAAAATCTTGTTATAAGCTTATTCGTATTTGAATATCATTAAGAATATGAATATCGCGAAAATTATTTCAAGAGGAAAAAATTGAGATTCTTATGAATCACAAAACAAATAAGCTTAAAGGATAAAAAATCTATTCAGACCATTAAGAAACCTCGAACAAACAACTAAAATCAAGAACAAAGTTCGACCTAAATGAAGGTTTTCAAAGAATCCCGCTCGATAAAATGAATGACTAAGATTTAGGCAAATTTGATCAAATTTAATTGATAAAATTAAACCTTTAAATCCTAATAATTTACCAATCACTGTTTGGATATAGTGTCTAGGATATTTAATGTATGTCATAAAGCCATTATTTGCTACATACCTGGAGGTATTAGGTATTTTTTAGGATGGTAAGGATTTAGAACACAAACTTCTCTCTTCGTATGATTTTTTTTTAGGTATATACTTCATGCCAGTATGCCATATAGTCGCCCGACCATACAGTATCCGTCTATACTTCTGAACAACTGTCTCTAGCAGTGATCAACTGTCCTTAGAAATGATCAACTCTCCCTAGGTGTGATCATCTGTCCATAGCTGTGTTCAACTGTCCCTAGTTGTGATCAACTTGTCCTTAGCACTGATTCTCTGTCCTTAGCACTGATCATCTGTCCCTAGCACTGATCACCTGTCCCTAGTTGTGATCAACTGTTCATAGCTGTGATCAACTGTCCCTAGTTGTGTTCGACTATCCCTAGTTATGATCAACTGTCCATAGCACTGATCATCTGTCCCTAGCACTGATCATCTGTCCCTAGTTGTGATCTACTGTCCCTAGCATTGATCAACTGTCCCTAGTTGTGATCAACTGTCCTTAGTACTGATTTTTCTATCCCTAGCACTGATTCTCTGTCCTTAGCACTGACAAACTGTCCCTAGCACTAATCAACTTTCCCTAGCACTGATCAACTGTCCATAGCTGTGATCAACTGTCCATAGCTGTGATCAACTGTCCCTAGTTGTGATCAACTGTCCCTCGCACTGATCATCTGTCCCTAGCCCTGAGCAGCTGCCCCTAGCTGTGATCAACTGTCCCTAGTTGTGATCAACTGTACTTAGCAAAGATCAACTGTCCTTAGTTCTCATTCTCTGCCCCTACATCTGGTCAACTGTCTCTAGTTTGATCGAAAATTGTCTTTCAAAATATCTTCAAAGATTTCTCGAGACATCTCTCGAGATATTTCTGAAAATGTCTCCAAAAATTTCTCGAAACATATCTCGAAATATGTCTCGAAAATGTCTTTAAAAATGTCTCAAAAAATGTCTCGAAATATGTTTCTTTTTTAACAATTAATCGCATCATAGTGCGAGAGGAGATATTAGAGGTTAGCCCTGTCGAGAATATCTCCTAGATCGAATTGCAAAGTTGATTTTTACGGAGGGAGGAAAACCGTAGAACCGGGAGAAAAACCCTCGAAGCACAGGAGAGAATAAACAAACAACTCTACTCACATACAACACCGAGCCCGACAAGACTCGAACACGGGTCGCATTCATGAGGGCCAAAAATATCTCCAAAAAATGTCTCGAAATCTGTCTCTAATTGTGTCTCGAAATATGTCTTAAAAATGTCTCGCAATCTCTCTCGAATCACATCTCGGAATATGCCTCAAAACATGTCTTAAAAATTTCTAGAAATATCTGTCGAAACATGTCTCGAAATATGTCACGAAACATGTCTCGAAATATCTCTCCAAAATATCTCGAGATATCTCTCGAAATATGTCTCAAAAATGTCTTAAAATATGTATCAAAACTTGTCTCGAAACATGTCTCGAAATAAGTTTCGAAAGTGTCTCCAAATATGTCTCGAAACTTGTCTCGAAACATGTCTCGAAACATGTCTCGAAACATGTCTCGAAAATGTCTCGAAATATGTCTCGAAACATGTCTCGAAACATGTCTCGAAATAAGTTTCGAAAATATCTCGAAATATGTCTGGAAAGTCGTCTCGAAACATGTCTCGAAACTGTCTCGAAATATGTCTCGAAATAACTTTCGAAAATTTCTCTAAATATGTCTCGAAACTTGTCTGGAAACATGTCTCGAAATATTTCTGGAATATCTCTCAAAACATGTCTGGAAAGATGTCTCGAAATATATCTCGAAATATT
>WUAP02127611.1:0-14557 GCA_015163945.2 Stichodactyla helianthus | reverse complement strand
TATCCGAAATTGAAAACTCCTTCACGCTTATGATTTTCCATTGTTTTGGCCTCATTAATTATTCATGAATTTTCTAATTTATATAAAAATGTATGAGCCTATATACGTATCTATATACGTATCTATTTATATGATGAACTGTACAAATGTTATCCTGTCGCAACCAATATCACTAAAATACATTAGAAAGAGAAGGGGGAGGTTTGATCTCAAAATAAGCCCCATGGCTTTCATCAGACATCTTCGCTATTAATAAATTTTCATTGTATATACATATTAACACAAAGAATATTGTAAATAGAATGGCAAATGACCTCTATGTACTGTTATACTGTTATTTTTGAGTTTGCCTTTAGTTTTATCAGGGTTGGGTAGGAAGGGTAAAGGAGTTCAGGATGAACAGGGGAGAAGAGAGAGAAGTAAAGAGGGGATAAGGGAAGGATTGGAGGGGGAGTTAGGTGAAAGAGTGAAGTTTAGGATGGAGTGGTGAGGGGGGGGAGGGGAGGGGACACCTTATCACTAATCACCACCACAAAGTACAGCAGTGACGCCACTTAATGGGGCCAAACTGAAAGCATATGAAGGTGCCTCTGGCAGCCACTATAAAGTCCATATATGACCCTGGAACACAGCTCTAACCAGTTTGAATTAGTTAGGGTCGGTTTAAGAGGAGGCAGGAAAAACCAGGGAACTGGAAAAACCCTCAGAGTCAGAAAGAAAAGCAACTAATTCAGCTCACATGGGGTGACTGGGATATGAACCCCAGACCTTGAGAGGTGAGGCAAGCATTTTACCACTACGCCATCCTGACTTCCCAAGGGAAAGTGATAGGGGAAAGTGATTTGAGGTAAGGGAAGTTACAGGAGTGGCATACAGATAGGACAAGAGACAAGACAACAAAAAGGAGAGAGAGGATTTACCTAATGCTAACTTTCCAAACCAGATTACATGTGATAACGTGATTTAATGGTCCCATGCACTCATAAGGATAACTGGTCATACATAAAGGCCAAACACTTACATCATCATCTATCCCATCTGACTTGACATCCTTATTTGCTGAGGTGACACTACCAATGATGCCATCACCAAAGTCATCATCATCATCATCCCAGTCAATGTCTACAATATCTTTATCCTCCACTGGTGGTATAACTACCAGGCTGGATGAAGAGCGCTCACTATGTGATGGCGAAGGAACCTTTAAACAACTTGATACATCATGACGATCTGTTAAGAAACCAAGTTGGAAGTCAGTACAGCCCAATTTTATCAACACAATATCAACCAGTGATACAAATACAAGAACAGCCATGCAAACAATTTTGGTGGACTTTGTTCAAAAATTTTCTCAAGCACTGATATTAAGGAAAGACAAGGAAATTTCATTTGGTCTGAAATGGGAAACATTAGGAATGAAAAGAATCCCATTCACATGTTTCCCATTCATTCATCCATCCATTCCCTTATTTCTCAGGAAGAATTTCAATCCTCCCAGTCATCCCAGCACCTTGCCTTGCATGTTAAAGTTTTTATATTTCCATACTATTTTCATATTCCTACTGGTATTTCTTAGTCATTGTAATGTTTGATATGTATTTTATCATTTGAATAGAAGACATCTTATCTTATCCTTAAAAGACTAGTGTCCCCCTTGGCCGATTTTAGTGTTATGTGATGAAGGATATTATGCAACACTGTATGATGACACTAAAAACATTTGTAGGGAGACTAAATCAGGATGGGAGAGTCTACAGAGCATGCAGGTGATGTAATATATTCATAGAAATACAATAAACAACACACAATACAATGAATAGAATGACAATAAACCACATAGATTTTATGAATATATTACATTAACTGAGTGCTCTAGATTCTTCCAGGACCTACCTGATTCACTTTTCTCAGTTTTAACTGCATTGTTATGCTTTAAATCTTCTTCACTGAGCTTTGACCATGAACTGTCCACAGAGCTATTTGAACTGTTTTCCTGATTTAGATGATCACTTGATTCTGTTTTTAAAGTTTCACTACTTGTTTGCTGGTTCTCCTCCATACATGGGTTGGGTGTACTTGCTTGACGGGGTTCATCCATTCCTCCTTTGTTTGCTTGACTGGCTGTTTTGTCTGGTAAAATCTTGTCCTTCACAGTTTCTGATGCTGCTGATTTTTCTGGGAAAACGAAAAGTGTAAAAAATACATTTTTTTGTATTAGTTACTGTACTGTATTTTCCAATTTTAATATGAAATTCTCTCCACCAATCAATAGATATTTAAGCACTTCTTTCAACCAATCAGCAGCTTATTCAGCACCACTCTTGACCAATCAGCAGCTTAATCATCACTTCCCCTGACCAATCAAGTGATGGTTCACTATTCCTCTTGACCAACCAACAACTTCCTCAAAACACCTCTCAACCAATCATCAGCTGCTTCAATGCTCTTCTTGACCAATCAATACAATACCTACTTTAGTACTTCCCTTAACCAAAATCAAGAATTTATTATGCTGTGCAATAATAATAATAATAATAATCTTTAATCCTTTAAAATATCAAATAGATACATAGGATACAAACAAATACAAATATACCACATGTATAAATCATAAGAAGAAATACAATAAGTATTACCCTTCAGACGAAGGGGTGTTGAAAATATCTAAAATATCATTACAAAATTTAGCACAAACTTTGGTAATGGAATAGTCATGCATAGAAAGAATATATCTAAATATAACTATTTTATCAAATTTGTTAAAAACATTATTTATACAAAATAAATCACTAAAAAAGACATTCCTAATTGCAATATGATTTCTAAAAACATAAAGTTAGTAGGGGTTTGTGTGAAAAAGCAGTATTATTTAATAAGCAAGGAAGCATTTCATACAAAATACATTACGAAAGTAAAGAGTTTGGCATTACCTGTAGCTTTGTGCACAGGTTCAATATGTTTGGGTAATTCCTCTGCTGGCATTTCAGCAGATAATTTCTTTTCTTGAGGTTTGTTTTGATTAGCTATCTCTGAGGTTTTCACATCTTTATCTACATCTATTGCTTTAGCTTCATCATCAGGGCTTAGCTTCACTTCATCCTTTTGCTTCTTTATTTCTTCTTTACATTCTATATTCAATCTGCTTGAATCTCTTCCTACATGGATTAGTTTGTCTTTTGTGGACAACTGTGCTGGGTTTTTGGAAGAGGACTCTTCAATATCCCAAGAATCATCTATAAACAATGAAATTTCAAGATAACAGAATAGCAAGAACTGGGGACAAGGGAAAGAAAACAAAAAATTCAAGGGACATTTAATACTGCATGTAATTGCAATTGTAATTGCTTCATCTGAACTCTAGCCGTTCAGTTAAGTCTGTGGTTCAAGTTTCTCCCTAGGTATACTTATAGTTCTGCAAAGGAGATCGACTCGATGGCATTCATAGCTTTTAAATCACTACCTTCATCACCCCAGCCAAGATCTTCTTCCTCCATCTTATTAGCTCTTTCCACAAGTGCAGCTTTTCTCTTCTCTTCCTATATAAATCAATAAATCATGTAATAAGTTACAATGTTGGTCCAAAGCCTCCCTTTTGAAATGAATAAAAAAAATTACCTGTTCAAATCTGTAAATTTTATAAAAGTAGCGGGTCCAGAAAAGATAGTTGGTCACAGCAGAAGGAACCTGAATAAACAAGGTTAAAATAGTAAGAAGTATGGTAGTTACTGTATGATTCAAAGCTGAACCTCCTGCTCTGCAAATGTTTTCCATTCTACTCTTGGGATCCCCCATAGTGGAAATAAAAATCTCAGCCAACCCAAACTGCAAGTATACGTCATGTAGCTAATAAAAGTCAAACATTTGATGACAGGTTTTTACAATTTTTTCATGCAAATCATTAAATCACAATGCATAGAATCCTGCAGAATCGAGTTACTGAGAAAAAAGTACAATAAAACAGGATTCTATGCATTGTGATTTAATGATTTGCATGAAAAAATTGTAAAAACCTGTCATCAAATGTTTGACTTTTGTAACTGCAGATATGGGATTTATCATGTAGAGTTCAAAGTTCAATTGTTGGATGCACACTTAAAAAATAGATTCCTAAACATAAAAGGTAAAAGTTTCCTAAATTTTCAAAATGTATAATAAAACAATTATTGAATTTGGTTTTTGTATGATATCATAAATTATCAGACCTTGAGTCCATGTTATCTGCCTCAGCCTATAGCTTCAACAGATACATTTAACACAGGTCTTGGTCACCATGATACAAATTTACAATTATATTAAACCCATCCAATAATTGCTTAATAGTTACTTTACAATTACAGCATGGTTACAGATTCCCCCAGTTATAATAATTGTTATTAAATAACTCACAAGTTTTGTGTATAAAGATCTAATCTCAGGTCTGTTTACAAGAAGCTCTGATATCTCTGCCTTGTGCTGATCAAGATCAAAATTTCCTTGCCATTCCTCAAAGTGAGCAGGGTGACCTGCAATGTGACAGGAGGTGACTCCAGATCAATTATTGGTTTCATTAATTCCATACAAATTATACTCCAAAGGACATTTGTTTGGGCATAATTAATGTGTTAAATAAACCTACCATCTGGGTCATTACAGTAGGTTGATGGATCTGTTTGAATTTCATGTACACGAGCCTGTTGGAAAAAATAAATTTCAAGTAACATATAAAATAGGATATATATTTGGAACTGACAGCATTATATACTAGCTTAAAAGAGCATTAGAACTGCATTACCACTGACAGTATTCAATGCTACATGCTGGTCGAGACAACAGTCATGACAAGGTATTTGGCAATAGACTGCCATCAATCAAAAATGCTTACTATTAACTATTTATATCATTTTTGATTGACGGCAGTCAATTGCCAAATACCTTGTTGTGACTGTTGTCTCGACCAGCGTGTAGCACTGAATACAGTAGTAAGCTACACCTATAAGTAACACAAATGTAGAAACATGAAGAGTAGTTAATCTAAGATCTATTGACAGTATGCTAGTGTGCTGATACCTGAATTCTGTCAAATACAGGGACAGGTCCACTATTGGTTGGTTCTTCATTAACTATGGCATTCATTTGGGATACATTCTCTTTCAATGCTGTGGACAAGGAGCCAAGCCACTGAGCCATGCCTATAAATAGGACAAACTTCAAATTTTTAAAAGTAACAATATATTGAAAGACAACATTGTTTAATAAGTAACTGATTATGAGATAGAAATATAGTATTATCACAAACCTTGTCTTATGACAGCTGTCGTAGAACCATCTGTTTCATCTTCATCAACCTAGATTTTATAAATTGACTGTGTATTTAATTTCTTAGTTTGCAAGTTTCATTTCTTAAGAGATATTTACTGGTTTTCCAACTCCAAGGGGCACCTTGCATAAACACAAAATGCATAATAGTTCCACTAACTGTATTAATGTGTGCAGAATGCCAGATTTTAGTTTGTGGGGCTAGGTCATATAACAAAGTAGTACATAACCTATTTTTAAATTCATAAAATACTTCATTGAATACAGAGTTTCAGCCTCCTTTTTCTAAAATTTTTTCAAAGACAAAAAGCACAAATTTGAAAATATACTCTAATGAAACAGATGAAGAGGGGAATTTTGCATTTTGTGGAGTTTTAAAAAATACTCTTTTTGAGTTTTTATTTAATCTTTTTAAGTAGAAGTTGTGTATTCTGTGCTTTTATCACCAACAGAAATAATTAATTCCTGTTCATAATTTGAACAAAATGTTAATATGCCAAACATTTTTACAAATGCTGCGACTATATACCAGCACAGCTGCCTTGCATGTAGTCACAGCATTTTACCAAAGCTCTTCACAAGTTGCTCTGTTTTACCAGTGAATCAATCTCTGATTCCCACATGATGCCTACTTGACATGAATATCACTATAAGAAGAAAACTTGAAGCTGAAGTATTGAACTATTTAGATACAGAATAACATCCCATATCATAAAAGTTGTAACACCTTATAATAATTTGTAAACAATATTCATAATTTAAGTTATTACAGTTTGTTTCAAATACCTGGAGTCTCTCTTTCACATTAGTGGCAGTTTCAGCCACAGTAACTGTAGTATCATGTTGTATTGTTGTAACAAATTCTGATAAATCTTGCTTAACTAATGACAGTGTTTCTGCAGACTGAAATTCAAGGGGAAAAATCATTTTAGTCAAATTACAAAAACAAGAATGATTAATAATGTGCGGAATTGCCATTAATAGCAGCTAATTTAGCACTTTAGAATTTCATGTATTTGCTTGGAAACTGGAGATTCCTATAGATAGATCCTTGATACAAAGACAAATATGCTTCTATTATTAGAAAAAACTCATAAATTTGAGATAATTGAAAAAATTAAGCTTAAGCAAAACACACATAAACTTAACTTAATTTTTTACACTAGCTGCAGTTTGCAATTGAAAATGCTGAGTAAAAATGCTGAATTTTGTAGATAAATAATCTATTCCTTGTTTGAATTATAGCTTGAAAACTTAGTAAACATCAATAAAAATATTATTGTCGTCGTCAAAAAGGATCATATTTCATTACTTCTAATCTCATGCACCTTAGCTTTAACGTTTGATAAAAAGTCTGATCCCCACGCGCCCCACCAGCTTTCTCCACCACTGTAAATTGAACAGATAAAACTAGCATTACAAAAGAAGCTATTAGTATCATGTTCGGGTAAGTTTGAGGTGAATTTTTTGGGTGAAATGAAGGATAATATCACAAAGACATTCTTCACAAACCTTTCTTCGGCCATCTTGGATGATGTTGTTATTGATGACGCCACAGTGCAACGTCACTTCCCGTGTAGGGATGGGACGGGCAATTTTAATGATACCACAGGGAATCCACTTTGGATAAAAATCACAGAGAGTCAATCGAGAGAAAGTGGCTCTTCCGGGTCCGGATGTAAAATGAAAAGCAGTTCTGTGAAGATTTTTTCTTACATTTCATAGTAGAAACTTTTGTGCAGAGTTCTGATTGTTTTTTAGATGCCCAACAGATACTGGATAACATTTTTGGCTTTATTTTAGCGGATTTCACATGAGTCTTGGACGCGGACATACGTCACAACTTAAACGCTCTATAAATAAATAAACAAACAAACAAACATAAATAGATAGATGGATGAATGGATAGAGGGATGGGTGGATGGAAGGAAGGAAGGAAGGAAGGAAGGAAGGAAGGAAGGAAGGATGGATGGATGGATGGATGGATGGATGGATGGATGGATGGAAGGAAGGAAGGAAGGATGGATGGATGGATGGATAAATAAAAAGGATTACGATAAAAGTAGAGGGCGACAAAGAGATGAAAGAGTTAAGAAAAAAATTAATGAAAATGGTTAACAGCACAATATTTTCATCATGATAAGATCATCTTACTACGGTAATTTCAACTGACTGATTTTAGACATATCATCCGAAGGCGAGTGCTTCTTTGTCAACAGAGCACACAAGCAATTTAATTCGGGTTAATTAAGCCTTATTGACCAATTACTGATGACGTCTATACGAAAAAGCGTGGGATCGAATACCAGGAAAATCAAGGCACTGTTACATTATTGGTACCCTGGTCCCAGAGGCTTCTCCGTAATTTTCTCCGACTGATTTTTTGAGCCGCGAAGCAGCGAGACCTCGTCGAAGCCTTAGTTTTCGTATGAGTGGGAAACGTACGGTAATGACTTACAGCACCTTCACGGTACAGTATGCCGTAACACTTAAATGATTTCCCAAAAGAATGGTTATCGTATGAGTGTGAAACGTACGGTACAGCATCCAATCACAACGCTTAGATATGGCTACGGTAAAGTACGGCCTACCGCTACGGTACGGCTTCTAATTTGCCGTGTTGTTTCCCACTCATACGAAATTGGCGCTCTAAGTTGTAACAGGGCCGTAGGAAAGTAACAGAAATAATGGAAGAATTTCGTAATTATACTTTGGTTGCTTCTCATTTTATCTTTAAGTCACTCCAGTATTGAATCACCTTTTTAGACATTTGGTTGGCTTCCTGTATTTATCATGACAGCCACTGAATTCTCATGATCCCACACTTACATGGAATTGGATTTCTTTCAAGTTTCAACTTAATTTCTTCCTCTCCCCCTTCCCGTGCTTTTAGCGCCACGACTTTGACAAGCAAATGACTTCCCCAAGTACCTCAACATGCAGCTAATTGGCTTCTTTCTGACTTACCTGGCTTTCCCGCCTTCAAATGGTTTTCTGATTTCTGCATTTAAATTGGTTTTCCTGATGAATTTACTGAGCGACTGGAATAAATATTTTATTTAGTCTTTCCTAATTCATTTTCTTGGCAAAACATTCATTCTATTTTTATGATGTGAGTTTGGTTAGCTCTTTCAAAATCGATAAAATCTTTAACAAATAGGATATCCGGTGCATGGGCTCTTGTCAGTCAAGAATATGATTTGAACCTCTAGTTTTTGTTGAGTTTTACGCCAGTTTTTAACAGTTCGCTTAAGTATAAGTAAAGCACAGCTGACTGTGGGATGAAAAGCGTACCACTTTGTTTAAAGAGAGCCCCAAATAACGATTCTTGACGCCTGGTAATTGGTTTTCATCGTTTTAAATATGCAGCGGGCAACTGGAAATAAGAATCAACATTTTGAACTGATTTTCGTGTCAGATTTCTGACAGATGACGGAGAATTCTAAGATCGAGATGCTTATTGATAATAGAACATGTCAAATTGTACTTAGTCCTGAAGCTGGGATCGACGTAATTCGTTATAAGCTATTGTTTGTAGTCATATATAGCTGGAAGTAATAAGTTAGGCAGGAACTCGAGGTTGGAAAGCTGGGCCAGTGAGAACGTACTGAGCAGTTTAATTGGTTTTTAACCATTTATTGAAGGTACGTAAGACTCGTCATCCTTTTTATTCTCGCTTTCGTAAAACTTAACAGCGTTGGAAACTGTAGATAGTTAGGGAGTACCTCACAGCTCAATACTTGGGCCGATTAAATTCATTAATACCATCCGCGCTATGAAATTAAAAAACTGCACCAAGGTCACGATCGTTCGTAGAAAAAATGTTTATATCATATCATACACCTCTTAACTGAGCGCGACGCCCGTAAGTTATGACCGAGTTTTTTTCCACTGCCGTTATGGCGCAAGTGTGCGGGCCATAAAGTAGTGAGAGAAAATGAGGTTCCATAACTTACGTACGGACCGAGCAAGAGAGGGTAATAAGATGTTTAGTATATAGCAAGACGATCACAAAAATAAGGTTGGAAGTCCGTAGTACCGTGAGTTATGGACCGCAAATTGGCCAATGAGAGTGCGTGAAATTACTATTGATATTCCAGTTTCCCTCTTTTTTCACAAATTCGAAAAGTTTAAGAAAGGTTGTGATAGAAATTTCAACGGAAATTCATTTGAAAAAAGATACTTTTCACGTTCTTGATTATTTTATTTCTAATCCTGAGATTTTAACGCCGTAGTTAAAGGCATATTTGACGCGGGATTTGTTTGCAGAAATAATTTAACTTATGTATATATGTGGACCAAAGTTTATACTAGAATGAGAAGATTTCCTCTATTAACTTTGTGTGAACTGACCACATGAATAAGTCCTATTATCGATGCTATTGTCTTATGGGTCATGTTTTGTATAGTCAGTTTTCCGAACCTTTTGATACGGAGGCCAAAAACCCCGGGATTTCGCTCTAGTCTATCTATTTTGTTACTTTGAGAGACAGCTATACGAAAGGTTTTGTTTGGACCAAGCTACCCAGGAGCCGAACGGAACTATATCGATCGCTAAGAGTAACTGAGGCGGGGTTGGCAGAGGGACTCTTACTATATCCAGTTACTCATACTTAGGTCTGTAGTTTAGAGTGCGATCTTATAAACAGTATCTACCCAGAGGTGTTTTTTAGGTGAAAAGAAGGGATGGGAAGGGAAGGAAAAGAGATCCTGTTCACAGACAATGTAAATTACACCCTCAAAGACTATACCAAGAGCTCTAGAAAAGAATGCAGTTTTGACAACACTTTTTCTGTCTTTATTCAGTTTGCTTGAACCATGTTGCTCCAGTTTATCATACGAAAACTACATCACGGAAGTGTTCGGCATTACGTTGTGAGAACATAAATCTTTCTTTCTTTCTTCACTTTTTTCTGTAAGTCGTGCACTGTGGTCAGGAGCTAGTAACCCTGCCCGGAGGGGAAAAAAAACCCCTACACACTGACCTTGCAAAAATACAAAATATCAAACAATTACATAGATATAGAAAGATACTCAGCTAGGAATGAATTAAATGATAGAAATGTATTCAGTTTGTCACTAGCTTGACAGACGGACTCAGAGTTTTCCGAGTACTCTGTCAAGCGGTTAGTGACAAACTGAAAAAATATCGATCAATATCAAACAACCTAATTAAAAAAGGATTCAAATGAAAATTGATAGAGCTGGTAAAAAGGCTGTAAGATAAATTGCCCCATCAAAACGTAAGATCATTCTCGTTATAACAATATTCTATGGTGTATTAAGTCTTTATATTGATTATCAACAACTGTTATTAACCACACATCGAGCTCAGTTCACCATAATATTGATATGCCAGTCAACTAACAAATCACAATACCGTCACAAACGACTTAACTATCACCGTATTCTCTATTCAACATTGATGTATTTGGCCAGGTCTTTGATATCGGTCGTTAAGTACCTATAAATATAAACAATTTGAACGAGAAAACATTCACCAGAAAACTTTGATTTCTTCTCAAACCCCCTAGAGGCTTCTTTTGTTATGCTAGATTTGAGTCAGTTAGGACTCACATCGTGTTTTCAACGAAGGGAAAGACACCAATATTTGAAGACTTTCAAACCAGGTAATCCTTAAGTGGGTGATATTTTTCGTCCCTAATCCAAGTTCGTCACATTTAACGAGCAGGATTCCCAAGGCTTTTCAATTAAATATTTTACAGACGTAAACTAAAAAAATTACACATGGATTGGTGCATTTAAGGAGAAGAATTTCGTTATGTTTTAAGAATGCTTTACTCTTTTTGCTAATTTAGTAGCAGGGAGTGTTTTTTCTTTAGTGAATCGACTGCACAAATTCAGAGTTGACTGAACCTGAAAAAGCGTTCGCAGAGAACTGAACCAAATTAGCAAAGTGGATTTTTAAAAGCGTTTTCTAGATGGCCAACAATCCGTGGGTCAGAGTATTTGACACAAGCCGTCGTCTTAATGAACTGATCAATGAATGGTTGCAAGACTGAGGTGGTCGAATAGAATGGAATTAAAAAAACGCAAAAGGAAAGACTGAAAGCATGGGATGTAGTGTTGTAGCAATGAGGGTAGAATACACAGGATTAGTTTAGGTGTGATTGCTAACATAACCAAACAATGTCAGTAGTGATCATTGATTGACATATTTTGAATGTGAAAATGTAGTTACATAAGGAGATTTGTAGGAAAATTAATCTAAAATTCAAGGGAAATTCAAGGTTAAGCATTTAAAGATTGAACATTTCGATAACAAAGAATAGAATGTAGGATTTCAAGCGATATTCATAGCCATCTACAAGATTATATTACTCCAAGGATCAAGGAAGATTAACTTTGTTGTGTTTTAACGCCCATCTTGTTTTACAAGCAAAATGCAAAAATATTGTGTGGTTAAAAATTACAATCATGTTAGAAATTACAAATTTTCCTCTAGTTATTCTTTTCAATTCAAATAAAAAGGATTCATATTTTGTTAGAGGTGGATGCGGGATTTTGGGAAGGTTGGGCAGCTCAACTCAAAGGTTATTAATAGCGTTTATAGCAATTAGTAATCGACTCTCTTATATTTTTAACAGAACCAAATAACTGTCAATTTTCACAGGATGGCGGCTGAAAGAACTTCAAAAGCACAGCTGTTATTAGTAGTGATATATTTTTGCCTCCTACACGCTATTCTTGGGTAAGTAAAAATAGCTCTGACTTGAAATACGTGCATTGGAAAAATTTAAGTTAATAGCACCATTCCTCTTCAATATTACGTTTTAATTAGGGACCACTTTTCTAAGGCGTAAATGACTGCCAGATCCCAGCAATTGGCTACTAAACTAAGAGGCTGTTGTTAATGATAAGAGATTGGACACTTCATATCTCAGTTAGGGGCTGTTTATATGAAGGCGAGTTGTCCCTGCTAGCCGGGATAACTCTTTTGTTTTGTGTCCCCAAGGGAAAAGAAAACAAAAGAGTTATCCCGGTTAGCAGGGACAACTCGCCTTCATATAAACAGCCCCTTATTTTGCTCTTGGTATGGCTGGGAACATCCTTAAAGTCCTTAAACATACCTTCGCACAGGTAGATTATTACTTTCCATTTGACCCAATTTTCAAGTAAATGTAAGACGTTCCTCTGTAAAATTCTAAAATACATTTTCTGGTCTTAGGTGATGGACACTCTGCCTTACTTTAGAGGTCTCTAGACTGTTTTATAGCTTCCCTGATGTTTCCTTTTATCAATTTAAAAAGCAAATGAGAGAATTATTTGAAAAGCCATGGCCATAATATATTTTTAAAACACTTCACTGGCGAAAACATAAGGTGAAATGTTCAGCACACTGCCTTGACAATCCTGGGACATGAAATATAAATTTTAATTTAAATTAAGATTATAACATATAACCTACATTTTCACCGCCGATAGGTATCTTATCTAACAGTACAAGTTCCTGACCGCTATGTCACAGATGTCAGCACGTAGTCAATTGTAGAGTAACAATTTAGGGCAAGCCATTTCGGTGCATCGCGTGCAATCAGTTTTGAGTAAAAACTTCAATGTGACACATGTATCACTTGTCAGTGTGTTTGTGTTTTGAGTACCCCGTCTCAGAGTTTTCCTTTGCCTTTACTATGAGCGAGAAGCGCCGGAGGCGCAAAGTGTGGCGCCGATCGAAACTTCATTGAGTGAATAAAGAAAAGCAGTGATTAGAGCTATTACCCGTTGTGAAACGTGACATGACCCTGGTCTAGATTTTAATCTCTAACTTTGACAAGTTGAAAGTTGTCAGAGGACATCGAAGTGAGATTCACTACGTGAGTTATGGAACCTCGTTTTTTCCCCACGTTTTTATGGCCCGCGCGCTACGCGCTTTGCCCATAAGGCATTGGAAAAATGAAAACTTAGTCCATACCTTACAGTACGGCTCTCGCGCTCGGTTAATAAGAGGTAATCATTAAAGTGCTTAGCCTTTATACTATTACAGCGCTTTGGCACTAATTGGTGGTACTAGTTGTCACACACACACACTAACCACAACATTAAGTGTTTAAAGCATACAACTTTCACTGTTGATTTTTACGGAGGAAGGAAAACCGAAGAAAAACGCGTGGCAAGGGGGAGAACAACATCAAAAAAATTCTACTCGTGGCATCGGCCGGGATCGAACAACTCACTGCAGCGACCTGACCCGTTAAACTCGAGTGGTGAATAGAGGCGAACGTTTTATCGGTACAGCGACCATGCCGGATATAAGAGCAGAACGATTATTGCTTATTGCAGAAGGTTATGTAGGTTTGTACAGTTTCATCGTAAGCGCAAGCAGTTTTGGTCCTCGTGTAATAGGGAATAAAGACAGGTTCGATGAGCTAGCGCATCAAGCCACATATCTATACTCCGACCTCTGTTAACTTGAAGCCCTTGTTTTCCCCCTGCTTGACATTTTACTTTCATGTTCGCGCAAAACTTTTTCAAGACAAAATAAGATATAATCCTTGGACGAATAGTTCTCAGTAGGGATTCACTAATAGACCCATTCTTAGTCATCGTGGGAGAAATACCTACACAACGTTTATATATAACGTTCATATATAACGCTAAAAATAGCAAGACCTTTTGGACGATTATTAGATGTAATTAGCGAAGGAAGGAAAGGATCTTGAGTGGTAATCGAATGATCTCTAATTAATTCTGGACTTGCGCCAGGAAGAGCCAAGTACGGAATAAGTAGAACAAGAACTGCGCAGAGGAACATTCTGGAATAATTCTCCGTGGTTCGATAACTTAAAATTGTTGTTATAAAAATTATATCTTTTCAATTTCCTCTTATTTTTTGCCATTAATCGACGCCTTACGCGGGTCGTAGTTTCACTAGCAAAATCGGTTGTTTTCCTTCGTAGGAATATTCTTTAATTTAAAGTCTAGTACGTAGCCAAGTTTAGTTTTGGTCAACCGCAAAGGTTATGTTCTTACCTGAGCATAAGGTGCGAAGCCCGCAAGCGAAGGTGGTTTAACGCGCGCCTCAGTCCAGCATTAGAACCACCAAATCGTTATCTCTCAGTACAAAATGTAAGTCTCCTTCCTTACGTTTTTTTTATTATTTTTATTATTTTATTATTATTAATATTATTATTTTTTTGTTGTTCATAACTGATTGTCATCGCAGGCTAGTGGTAGAGAGAAGGGGTTAATGCGCTGATTTTTGCTTTAGAATATTTTCTACACATATGAGCTGATCAGATTT
>WUAP02127600.1:0-14561 GCA_015163945.2 Stichodactyla helianthus | reverse complement strand
ATATATATATATTTATTTATTTATTTATTTATTTATTTATTTATTTATTGTCCAGAGATCCATGTTTTTTAATTTTCATTGTTGTCCCACCTCGCTCGGTATTTGTGGAAAGTCGCTCTTAAATGTTGTATTCATAACCTTGAGATTAAGTTATTTTGTAATAAAATAACCAGTTCTAAGTTACAACTGACTGATTTCAACTACTGATTTTTCAAAGGCTCTCGATGAGGCAAAGAAGCTATTTGACCAAACAACTGATCGACCTAAAGCAAGAAAAGTCCTAGTTGTTTTAGTAGATAAAAAGTCCAGCAACACCCCAGATGAAATCATACGAGCTGCAAGACCTCTAGAAGAAGACAAGGTGAAGGTAATACCTGTTGCCATTGGCAACGAGGCAGACATGGATGAACTGGAACACGTGACACCTGAGAAAGACAACGTCATGCAAGGAAACAAGGAAGAGAGTCCTGAAAGACTGGGAAAGAGAATTATGGTCAAAGTATTCAAGAGTAAGTGTTTTAGATAAGTTGGGTTAGTTTTAAGCCTACTTCTGAAATCGATTCTCGATAAAAAGCTGAACCTTTGTAGAATAGGTGACAGTCCTCCAACTTCAGCAAAGTAGGTGTTACCGACACTAGGGAAAAACGTCGGCGCATGCTCATAGCCTGTATGCAAATTAGCTAAAACATATCCAAATTTTACTTTCACACTTGCTTTACAACTGGACTTCACAAAATGTCAAAACTTAAGAACAGTTCTTAAAACTTAAGACTAATTCTTACATATGTTCTTTATTTATATGATATCTTGGTCCCACAAAAGTATACCAACGAAAAGTTTTGTATACTCGGAGAAAATAAACATTTCTTTTCACACTGAAACTCTCTTGGATCCTTGGAAACGTGCTAAAATGCACGCATGCGCAAACGTTTTTCTCTGTTGTCGTTGTTAAACCATGATGATTATCTTTTTAAGCATTTTCATTGGATGAGGTGTATTGATGTGCGCTTTGATTGGTTCACCGGAGGCCCTCATTTTTGCACCGTGTCCGTGCCGTCTTGTTTGATATTTTGTATTTATACGAACTTTGCCCTGTTAGCTTGCGTGAATAATATTTTAATAAAATCCGTCAAACGTGGATAAATCTTGAAGTATGCCTACTTCACACAAGCAACGCAAATGCACACTAAAGCTCAAGCAAAATTATGTGTGAGCTGCCAGGGTTTTCAATATTTTTTTGAATAAGCGTCTGAGTGATTGAAGTAGGCGTCTGTGTCCCCAACGGGGCCGTAATTTATATAAACAAAAAGTTACAATCATATTTATTAAGTAAGACACAAAATAACCGGCGGTAAGAGGTAAAGTAGGCGGCACTATACCGCCGGTAGCCGCCTATTATTGAAAACCCTGGAGCTACAGTGACGTATGTGCGACGGAAACACACCGCTAAGTGGTTATCACACACTGGTCTAGCTCTCACCACTGAGACCCGTGTTCAAATCCTGGTGTTGGCCTGGTGCGATTTGTTCTGGAACCTAGAACCTAGATTAGGATCTAACCCAGAATCTGGATTAGGATCTGTCTCAAGTCAATTGAAGTTAAAAGGAAATTTTCCCTTTTCCTTGCACTTTCGCCTGCATTTCCTTTGCTCGTGTACACCAGGTTTAGGGCCCCGTTAATTGCGATGGAATGGGTATTTGCATTTCCACTCGCGTTTGCATTTCTATCGCGCATCTATATCTCGTTTTAGATGAATTGGGATTCATGATATGTTTGGTGTTCGTATGTTTTTAGAGTTTGTTCACGTCCCGGAGGTCGACATCGCATTCGCAATCCAGGCATCAACTGCCGATGCAGATGCAACTTTCTCCAAAATTAAAGAAACAATCAAGATGATAATCGACCAGTACGGGACAAAGAAACTCCATTATGCTGTCATTGTTTATTCCAACACTGCAACGACGAAACTGAACTTCAATGAACGCGACCAACTTGTTGATGACGAGGCACTCAAAAATCTTATTAATATTATTCTGAGAGGTACTGGACCGCCATCGGTGATTGCAGCCATTGAGGAGGCTAAAAAATTGTTCGAGAGTTCCGCTGCTCGACCGCTGGCTCACAAGGTATTCTTTGACTCAATTCAAGGTTCTGTTGCACCGTAGTTACTGTTGCTACGTGCGACAAACCAAAAACATTTTAATAACTGATTACAGCATCAAAACCGGTTTTGATTGCTAAGAATTCTACACGCTTTGTATGGATGTTACCCACCCTAAGAATACTTATAAAGAATCCGCAGTAAAAGCAAAAATGTCCCTGAAAGCTGTGACGCCCTGATTGGTTGAGCTATTGAGCTATTGTTTGAGTGGTTTTATGAATTATAGGCGTTACTCAATATCTTTTTAACAGTCATGAAAAGCGCTTTATTGCTTTCTTAAGGTTGACAGCATAGTCTAATATGGTTTTATTTGCTCTTTCTACGTACAGGTTCTTGTCATAATGCACGACCTAAGGTCAACTAACGATCTTAATGACGTCAAAGACAAATCACGTGACATGGAGGATATTGGGATCGAGGTTATCCCAGTGGGGATTGGTAACCAAGTCAATCCAGTTGAAATATCTGGAATGACTCCTTACACTGGTAATGTCATCAGAACTAGCAAACCCTTTGACGCTGGCATTCTTGCAGAGGAAATTATGAAGAGAGTATTGAAAGGTTTTTAAAACTTCACTGCTTAGAGTTTTCTTTTGTTATACTGGATTTTGTACACCCATTTTTTCATACATACCGACTCAGTCTCCCCACAATTCGCCCACTCACCTATCCGGGTACCCAGCCGTGTCACTTAACCAAGCAACCATTCATTCTCGACTCTCTCAACCCACTTTACTCTTCCATCCATCCATTCTCTCACCCATCCACCCATTCTCTCACCCATCCACTTACTGTACTCAACTGATCCCCTCATTCACTTCACTCAACCGTCCTGCCACTCAGCCAACCCATTTTAACACACCACAATGTGATTATTTCAACTCTGTATCACCTGTTGACAACTGCGAGATACCTTTCTTTGCTTTACAGTTCGTCCCGAGATACCACGTGTTGACCTCGCCTTCACCATCAGCGCAGATTCCGCCGACTCAGACGAGACCTTCCAGTACATGAAAAACATCATCAAGTACATCATTGACAAATATGGCACAAGCAGAATCCACTACAGCCTTGTCATCTACGGCAATGAACCATCAGTTAAAATATCTTTCCAAGAGCGCATGACCGATCCACAACGACTGAAAGCCTCGTTAACGAATGCTCCACGGAGGTCGTTTGGTTCGAATCTTGAAAAAGCCATAAGTGAGACAAAGAAGCTGTTTAATAGCGATGCCGTGCGACCAGATGCACGTAAAGTGGTCGTCATTATGACAGATGTGAGATCTACAGGTGACAAGGAAATGGCCAAGATTGCAGCTAGAGACTTAGAGGACAACGACATCAAGGTATTTTGGATTTATATTTAAAAGTGTATATTTAAAAGCGGAATGCGAAATGCGTCTCCGACTAACATTTCCAGAAGCTTTTGCGAATCAAGATCCTTGCAAGTTCTCATCTTGTTTCATTTCTGTGCCTGCGCCTGTGCCTTCTGAAACTTTAGTGTTTTTTTCCCCTCTCCCTCTCTCTTATCATATACTTATCAAACACTGACCATTTTTCGCAAAGATATAATCACTTGTCTAATTAGGATGTTCTCAAATTGCATTTGAGTACTGGCAAGCCTAAGTTTCAGTGATCAAGGAATTTAAAAAGTTTTCATTGTAACCGCCTTTGTCTATAACATGGCAAAAATCATCGTGCCGTTATCTCGTCTGCAAAAAACCTCATATTAATAAAATTATCATCAAATCTTGTGTAAAATCCTACACTTTTGATATAGGTCATTACTGTTGCTATTGGAGACGAAGCTAATAAGCAAGAGCTTATAGATGTGACACCTAAGGAAGGCAATGCATTGAACGCTACTATCTCAGATAGTGTGCAAATGATCGGGGACGAGATCATAAAGCGTGTTGGACAAGGTCAGTTATAAGAGTAACCTAAATACCTCACAATCGCCAGGTGGAGTTTGTTAACCAGTTTAAAAATGGACTATTTAAAAATACGAAACCTCGCATTTCTCAGCGAAGATAGAAATTAATTCTTTTAAATCGTCATGTATGATTGGAGGAATTTCTGAGATTTGCAAGTGCACGCATAGATCTATCGACCTCGGCTCTGCCTTTTAGGCTTCATGGCTTTGAAAGAACTAATTTTACCCTTTGATCAACTCGATATGAACAAGAGCCTGGATAATTAATACTTGTAATCAATCAATGAATAACTTCGTCTTTTCTCCTAGATAATCACTCAGGTGTTGCGCCACGTGTACTGAGTAGTTATTTGTTATAAGATTTCAACTTCTTTCCTTTTTTCAGATCCCCTGGAGACGGTTGAGCTTGATCTAGGTTTTGCCATTAGTGCTACATCAGTTGAAGCATCTACCATATTCAGACTAATGAAAGACACACTTAAAACGGTCGTTGACATGTATGGCACCGACAATATCCATTACAGTGTCGTTGTCTTCGGCGGCAGACCTACCTTAGTAACAAGCTTTAGCAACACATTCCCAGACAAGGATGCCCTCATTCGCCAATTGGAGCGAATGGCCAGCAGTCCTGGCGTAGCTGACCTAAATGCTGCTTTGCAAATGTCGCGTTCGAACTTCAAAGCCTCCGGATCGCGCGAAAAAGCGAGGAAGATCCTGGTGGTTATAATGGATAGTACGTCTGGCAACACTAAGGAAGATATCGTTAATACTGCGAAGTATTTAGAGGAAGAAGCCATACAAGTGATACCGGTAGCTATTGGTCAGTATGTGAACCCTAACGAACTCGTCGAGACAACGCCACTAAAGAGTACAATGATTAAGGTGCCGAGTTCTGAACGTCCTAAACCTCTCGCCAAGAAGATCATAGACAAGATTAGAGAAAGTATGTGGCATTCAATAAATACTCTATTATACTGACAACGCGCGCTTTCCGAGTATGAATACGGGCTTTTTGCTGTGCAAATATATTAGAGCATATAGACCCCTTGCAGCACTATTTTGATTCTCATTCTCATTTTTTCAATAGATCTCGAGCCTGTTGACGTCCCGGAGGCCGACCTTGTTTTCGCCATCAGTGCTGCTGCCGTCAACTCGGATACAAATTTCATCAAAATGAGGGACATAATCAAATCAGTGATTGACAAATACTCCATGGGCAAGATGCGATACGCAGTGGTGGCTTATGGATCATCGGCCCTTAAGAGACTTGAATTCAGAGATCGTTTCAACGATGATAACGATCTCAAGACTTATGTTGATAGTATTCAACCTGCTAACGGTTCCCCAAGCCTAGAAGCTGCCTTGCGAGCTGGAAAGAGCATCTTCCAGGAAGACAACAAGAGACCAAATGCTCGCAAGGTAATGGTAATGGTTACTTGCAACTGTTATCTTCTTTTCGCTGGTTTCCTTTTTCTGACTGGAGTGTCACTTTCCATGAATTGAATAGCTAGTTATCCTAATTGTTCCATGAGCAACATGATATTGTTGTGTCCATGCATGCAAAGTGTCCTGATCTGTGATCGAAGATATCCTCCTCCGCTATCAGTAAATGCCGTTTGTCGAGATTTTTCTCGTTGACTCCAGTTTCAGCAACAACGACAAATTAAGAAGTATCATACAAAGCTAATTTTTATCAGGAAAAAGTATTTTAATTTGTGAAATACACCTTCTTTAAGGTGAAATACACCTTCTTTAAATACACCTTATTTTAATTTGTGAAATACACCTTCTTTAAGGCGGAGTGGGCGACGGATTGGAAATATCTTCTCAATGCAATCCTTTAGACTTGAGTTAAAATTTCTCCTGTTCGTTTCAGGTTCTTGTCATTATCACTGATAAACAATCCACCAACACACCTCAAGAGATAGAACTAGCAGCAAATCCTTTAGAATCGTCGAAGATAAGAGTTGTGTCTGTTGCCCTTGGTAACGAGGCAAATAGCAACGAGCTCGAAAAGACTTCGCCCGAGAAGGGAAACGTGATCACAGCAACAAGGGATGAAGATCCAATAATGATTAGAGATAAAATCACTAGAATTGCTTTTAAAAGTAAGTAGCCCCAAATTCCATTGTTTTTACGCAATTGGAATTTTGCAAACCGGTCAAGCATCGTGAATCAAGCAAAATGCGGTGAGGGTGATGGCATTGCAGACTCTAAGAGGTACCCAGGGATTGAGAAGCATGGGTGGGACGGGATGCGGTGCCGATGCGCTTCCTATTACTGATGTGGTCGTGATTTCAATACTTGGGCCCACTCTCAAGTATCTCATATATGAGATACTTGATGGCTCTCATCTGTGCGCCGAGTGTTTTTAATTTCTCTGGGTTCTTCGGTTTTCTTTCCAACGTAAAAGAGAATTTCTTACTCTCAGTTCGATTTGGCGTCGGTAGCTTTTAAAGACGTGTCCTCCGGCTCGGGAGACTGAGCAATCACTCCTAGAGAGTTTGAAGTAAAGCAAAGTTTAGAATAAAGTATAGAGGTTTTTAAATATTTTCATTGTTTGATTTCAGCCACACCTTTTGTTCCCGATATTGATCTTGGTTTCGCGTTAACCGCTGGTTCAAGTGACGCAGACGAAACCTTCTTTCTCATGAAAAACACCATCAAATCGATAATTGAACGCCATGGACAAAAACGACTCCATTTTGCTTTTATTGTGTTCGGAGATTCACCAACCACTCGACTTAACTTCGGTAAAGATGTTCCTTCAGATTCGGAATTAAAGGCATTGATTGATACCGTTCCTCGCGTTAGTGGGTCTCCTGATATGGCAAAAGGTTTAGAAGAGGCAAAGAATGTATTTCTGGAATCTGGGACGCGTCCAAATGCAGAAAAAGTCTTGGTCATCATGGCTGATCGTAAATCCATCAATACTCCGAAAGAGCTGGAAAATAAAGCGAAGGCACTCCAGGGAAGAGACGTGCAGATCATCCCTGTTCTGGTGGGCAAATACGTTGACCCAAATGAAGGTAAAAGGCTGACACCCAAAGACGGTGATGTCATCAAGGCGAGAAAGAATGAGAATCCTAAAGATCTTGGCGCTAAAATAATCGATGTTGCTCTTAAAGGTAGTGTCATTAAACTAATTTATATATACAGCTATTCGGGTTGCCTTACAAATCTGGATACTCCATACTGAGTCATCAAGTCGTTGTTGCAAATAGAAATTTTCAAAAATGTGTAGTAGGAGGTTAAATTAAATAAGAGCTTTCGGGTGGGTCCTCTTAATTTTCAGAATGAAAGCCCAATATTTCTAACCGGAAGATTCCGCCTCTTCTCAGAAAAAGTATGATACCTTCGTAAAGAAATGGTTATCCCAAATTTAGCTATCTTATGGAATGGATATGAAACAGTCATCATGGATTTCGGTTTCTTGCAGGTCCTCTGAAGGTCCCAAAATTGGACCTCGTTTTTGCTGTCAGTGCAGATATAATTTCCGCTAGTGATACTTATGGTTTCATGAAACGGATTATCAAAAGTGCTGTCAAAAAGTACGGTACGTCCCGCATTCATTATGGGCTGTTGGTTTACGGTAACACGCCGTCAGTCCAGATCAATTTTCATGACGACCAGCGAGACCCAGAGCAGCTCATCCGCTTAATCGAATCCATGCCTGCAAGTTCTGGTGGTTCTGATTTAGGCAAGGCGCTAAAAGAAGTTCGTAAGATGTTTGAGAGTAGAGCTGCTCGTGCTGATGCTATTAAAGGCCTTGTGATCATGACAGACAGACAGTCGGATAGTCCGGTAAATATTACTAAAGTAGAAAAGACAGAGGGCACGGACACGGTACAAATTGACCAATCATTCTTTTCGTGTACATTTGTTTCGACTTTTTTCCCCCTAAATTCTATGTATTGTTTTTGTTTGTTTTTTTTTTTGTAATCCAAGGCGTCGGCTGTCAAAAAAGCAGCAATGGCTCTCAAAGATAAGGGAGTTAAGATCCTTGCAGTTGCTGTTGGACCTCGCGTTGATCCTGGTACCATAGTGAAAGAAATACCAGATGTGCAGGTTGTCAATACCACAACTACCACTGACCCTGGTGACATTGCAAAGAAAGTGGTTGACATCTTGGGCAAAGGTATGCAATGTAGCACTGTTAATTTGCATGGACGATAACATCGTTTTACTCGAGCGTGGATTCAATTGAACCTTTGCATTTAAGTGTTGTATTCCCCGGTTCAGGACATTCAATTTTTCTTCATACCATCGCCATTACCGCTTGATCTCTACTTATTTCAAGCAATCTTCCAAGGTCCTCAAATATCTTCATAACTACAGCATTTTCGTTTAATTTCACTCCTCACCTCTAAGATTTCTATGTTTTTCGAAAAAGGGGAAGGGGTACATAAATTAATAAAATTTTATATGATGGCATTCTTCACGTAAAGACGTTTTAGTCTTAGTGACATAACAAATTTGTTATATGGCTTTACTTTTTTTAAACTTGTTGACTTTACTTGACAGATCCTCTTAAAACACTGGAAATAGATCTGGCTTTTGCTATAAGCGCAACTACAACTGACTCTGCAGAGACTTACAGGCTGATGAAGGACACCATAAAGGATATAATCGATCGGTATGGCACAGATAACATCCATTACTCAGTCGTAGTGTACGGTGATAGACCTGTCATTGTAACATCATTCGGTGACGCCATACCCAACGCTGTGGCACTCAAACGCCGAATCGAAGGTACACCACGCGAACAAGGTGGATCTGCACTTGACCGCGCTCTGGACGAAGCTCGAAAGATCTTTGATGGTCGAGGAAGTCGAGCAAATGCTAAGAAAATACTGGTGGTCATCACGGATGCCAATTCAGGGATCAGCAAGAATGATATTAGGTTTGTTATCTTTGAGAAAGGAGAGTTTTTCTTTTTCGTACAATGTAGTCTGACCTGCATCATTGTTTCATAGGTCTGCTGCTAAGCCCCTGGACGAGAAAGGTGTTCTTTTGATACCTGTTGGTGTTGGAGGTAAAGTTGGTAAACGCGATCTTGAGAATGCCACGCCTTTGAAAGAGAATATCATACAAGTGCCGAAAACCGAGCTACCGAAAGATTTGGCACAGAAAATTGTTTACAAAATTCGTGGAGGTGAGAAATGACTTGTATCGAAAAAAATGAGTATTGATGTTATTTTAAACCACTCCTTCACTCACTTACTAACCTTTCCATTCATGTTTACATTCTTTCATCCATTCTTTAATTCCTTACTTATTTGTGGCCTTCCTTCGATTATTGCCTATCCTGTTGCATTTGTATTTGTAAAGTCCTCAAATCCAATGGCGTTATTTTACATTACACAATATTATTTTTATGTTCAACAGGCATAACGGACAAACGTGTTCCTGAGCTTGACATTGTCTTTTCCATCAATGCATATGCAGCTGGTGCAGCTGCCAACTTCAGGCACATACAATCTGTGATGGAGTCAATAATAGATAAGTACGGCATGGGCAAGATGAGATACAGTGTTATCGTCTATGGAACAAATCCAATTGTTAAAGTCAACTTCAACGAAGACTTTGCATCTGATGATGATCTAAAACGGTATTGAAAATGGTTTTACTTAGATAGTGAATTATTGGATACATTGTTGATTGGCTAGAGCACGAACACCTATTGTTTAACATACCTTATATGGTGTTATTAGTACTCAAGCTAGAACAGTATGAGAATGTGACGTCACTTATTCCCTATATGGGGATCAAAAGGCATTTTGCTGGCCAAATCGCTTCTTATATATATCTAACAAGTGTGACTGGTATCATTTCTCTTCCAGCCTCATAGCAAGCATCCCACGAAGCACAACTAGACCTTCTTTGAGCAATGCCCTCTTTTCTGCAAAAGAACTATTCAAAAATGCAAATCGACCAGAAGCCACGAAGGTGCTCGTGATTTTCTCTGATGTAAGGTCTGGTAGTGATCCTGATGACGTCATTCAAGCAGCCAAGACCATACACGATGATGACGTCATTGTTATTGCAGTTCCATTAGGAACGACAGGGAGCCCAGACGAACTTCGACTTGCTACTACGGATAAAGACGATGTATTGCCTTCAAAGAACACCGAAAATCCTCACAATGTTGGTGATCGAATTCTGGATAGAATATTCAACCGTAAGTTGAAACCGAGATTACCATACGACATACGGTGATTCTGAGTTAAAGTTTTTATTCTTCCTGGGCAGGATGGGGACTTGGAGAGAAGAGTGCTGGGAGAAAGAAGAGAGGGAGGGAAGGAAGGAGAAAAGAAAGGGAAAAAAGAGAGAAGAGAGAAGAGAGATCGGGAGAATAAGAGACTTAGATTGGAAAAGATAGATGGAAGGAAACTAAGGGAAAATGTAGATGCCTTTAAACTTTCTTTTCTATTTTGCGACATCAAGTTAAAAAGTTCTCTTATTGTTCTATTATCAGGAAAGCCGAATGTACCAGAAGTGGACTTAGCATTCGCTGTTAGTGCTACCGCTACTGATGCTGACAACACATTCATTAAAATGAAAGAAACAATCACTTCCATTATCGACAAATATGGTTCGAACAAAATTCACTACGGTTTCATCATATTCGGTTCTACTGCCTCTATAAAGCTTAACCTTGGTGAACAGTTCCCGAGCGATGAAGAATTGATGGAGTACATTGCGTCATCTCTACGTGCAAGGGGTTCCCCATCGCTGGACAATGCACTAAGTGAGGCGAAAATATTATTTGAAGGAAGATCAGCTAGGCCACAGGCTAAAAAAGTCCTGGTGATCATCGTAGACAAGCAGTCAGATACACCATCCAGCATCCTCCAATCAAGAGCCAAGAGTGTATTGGACAAGGGTGTCAAGGTGATCCCTGTTGCCATTGGTAACGAAGTTGATCCAACTCAGCTTGTGAAAACGACGGATGACAATGGTAATCTCATCAAGGCGCCAGTTATTAAAGATCCAACAAAACTGGGGGAAAAGATTATGAAAAAAGCCTTGAAAGGTAGAGATTTTACTTTGCAGGCAACGTTATGACGACATATCTCATCTCATAAGTATTCCATTATTCATTACGAACTTCCCTAGTCGTTAATTTCGCGAAGTGCTGTGTTTTCATAAACAAGAGGGAAAAAAAAGAAAAAAAATTTTTTTAATAGTGAAAAACATTTTTCAATGTTGCAATTACTAGGTTCTGATTAAATGAAGTTTTATTTTTCTTAATTCTTTGAATTAGGATTACATACATGTTTCTGACCGTCAGGCTATTATGAAATTTTTTGGCATCCTTTAGTCCTTCATTGTAGGAACTTAAAAATGGCAAAAAATATAAGGGGTTAGAGCGGGTTATTGAACCGCTAGAGCCCATAGAGCCCAACGCGCTCTAACGGATTCATAGATCCACTCTTACAATAGCTTCACCAATGAGGACGTCACAGTTTTCCCAAAGGAATATGGCAGGTCTGACAAACAACAACATAAACCTCTCGATTTCAGGGAGATTTTTAGCTTTTATTGCCGATTCTTCAAATGTGTTCTTAGGATGAATAACTCCAATTCCAACCATGTATAACTTTTAGTAATCAACATTTGTTTTGGTCCCGTAACCTGATGAAATGTTTTGGTTTGTCGGACGTAGCAACAGTAACTATGGAGCAGTGGAACTAGGAATTGAAAGTGACTCCGTTAAAATGGCTTGGGAACCCCAAAAAACTCCGAGTGGTATACTTGGCGATTAACCGTTTAGAGCGGGTTATTGAACCCGCTAGAACCCAACTCGCTGTAACGGATTGAAAGTCAACCCATTTGAACGGCTTGGGAACCCAAAAAACTCCGAGTAGTATACTTGGCGAGCAATCCGCTTAGAGCCGAATACGTTATAACGGATTGAAAGTCAACCCGTTAGAACGGCTTGAGAACCCAAAAAAACTCCAAGTAGGATACTTGGTGACCAACCGGTTACAGCGGGTTATTGAAATCGCTAGAGCCTAACATTCTCTATATGATTGAAAGTCAACCATTGAGAACGTTAGTCGGGCTCTCAAGCCGTTATAACAGGTTGACTTTCAAGCCGTTAGAAGGGGTTAGGCTCTTGCCGGTTCAATAACCAGCTGTATCCGGTTACAGTTTTTTGCAACTTCTGTTGTGTCAGTGTACGATTCTGACATACGATTTCTTTTGTATTAAGATACTGTAGATAGCCCCAACATCGACCTGGTGTTTGCCTTGAGCGCTGTTGCCTCTCAAGCGGACGAAACTTTTGAAAAAATTAAAACTGCAGTAAAGGAAGTCATCGATACTTTTGGGATGAGGAAACTTCGATACAGTGTTCTCGTATACGGCAGCACACCTACCACAGGGGCAACATTCAGGGATGATTACCCGGATGTAAAATCCGTTAAACAAGTAGTCAGTACTCTGCCTAGAAAAACTGGCGGGCCAGCAATAGACAGAGCTATGGTTGAAGTTCGAAGGATATTCGCCAATTCTAGGCCAAATGCTCACAAAGTGTTAGTAATTGTAACTGACAAGCGTTCTAGTTCGAGTGACCGTGACATGCGCAATGCTGCTCAAGATTTGAAGAGCGATGGAGTCAAGATTATTGCTGTGGGGATTGGTAACGAGGCTGATGTTCCACGACTGGACAAGCTGTCGCCAAAACCAGATGATACGATTGCCTCTCCAAGAGATAGGAATCCAAAGAAATTGGGTCAAGAGATTGCACAAAAAATTCTGAACGGTAAGTAATATGCCTGTTGTGCGCATGCATGGTGCATGGATAATTCTCTATTAACGATGTTTTTTCTTTATATAATATATTTTGTCGTTTAATTTCAGTCACGAAAGATATACCAGAGACTGATCTTATCTTCGCTGTAACTGCAACATCGGTTGATGGTTTCCTGACATTCCAGAAAGTTCAAAACACAATTAAATACATCATAGATAATTACGGTATTGACAAAATCCACTACGGTGCAATCGTTTTCGGGGCTACTACAAGCAAGCGGTTCGGTTTCTCCGACAAATTCCTGACTCCTTCCGATCTGAAACGAAGAGTAGATGGTCTTCAGAGGCAGCTGGGTGGACCTGCTCTCGATAAAGCCCTAGAAGCTGCTAATGAGATGTTCCAAGGGGCAGGCACTCGACTTGGCGCTCGGCAAGTCCTCGTCGTAATTACAGACAAAAATTCTGGGTTGGATGAACGTATTGTAAAAGAATCTGCGAAAGTTTTAGAGTTGAAAGGTGTTCGAGTCATCCCCGTTGGCCTTGGTGGAGATATCGGCCGCAAGGAGCTCGAGGCTGTGACACCACATGAAGATAATGTTATCAAAGAGGCTAAAAATATTGATTATCCAGAGCTTGGAGAAAAAATCATGGATAAAGTTGTTAAAGGCATGTAAATATTTAGGATTTGTCAAACGGTCATCATCAACATCATTTTCGTCACCATCGTCAACCGTCATTGTTGTCATCTGTCATCATCCTCATCCCGGTCATCATCCTAATCGTCGTTATCATCACCATCATGGTCATCATAATTATTATCATTACAACCACCACCACCATCATCATCATCATCCTTGGTTTACTGTCTTCTTTCTCCGTCTCTCGCTGATTCCTTCCATTTTCGTCTTTCTTCCTTCCTTTTTTCTTTTTTCTTTCGTTGGTTCCTTTCTTTTTTGTTTTTGTTATTTTTCATCCAGGATTTACAAATCATAGGCAAAAGCTAAGTGTCATTTTTCCCACAGCTGTCTCACCTGAACGTGGTCTGGACATAATTATCGCCATAAGTGCTGTTGGAACTTACGCCCAAGAAAGTTTTAGCCAGGTGAAGGATGTCGTCAAAGAACTCGTAAACCAACACCCTCTTAGTTCTACTAAATATGGTATCATCATCTATAGCGACATTCCATCTACTAGAGGAAGCTTTTCGGATGACTACCCGAGTGACGACGATTTCAAGAGGTCGATTGATAACATTCCTCGAAGCTCTGGTGGTTCTGTTATGGAGAAGGCACTTGTGCAAGCGAAGAGGATGTTTGATACTGGATCACGAGCAAATGCAAAGAAAGTGCTTGTTATTTTCACTGATAAAGAATCCACAGGTAATAATAACTAATTAAACCTGAAGAATACATAATATGCACTTGTGCTTTCTTCAATTGGAAACCCAAATCAATGTAAATTCACCTTTTTTTTTGGGGGGGGGGGAGTGTAGGAGAGAGAATCGAAATCAGGCTAGGCCTACATAAATGAGTCTGTAATCAAGGAAAACGGCGTTATTGAATTCACAGGGTTCGTAAAGCCTTGAAAAGTCCTTGAATTTCATCATTTGTCTTGAAAAGTCCTTGAATTAAATTTTTCCTTGAAAAGTCCTTGAATATCGGGAAAAAGTCCTTGAGAAAATAGAAATAGTCCTTGGATTTTAATGGA
>WUAP02127589.1:0-14561 GCA_015163945.2 Stichodactyla helianthus | reverse complement strand
CCATCACCATCACCATCACCATCACCATCACCATCACCATCACCATCACCATCACCATCACCATCACCATCACCACCCTTACCATCACTATCACTATCATCATCATCACCACCACCCTTACCATCACTATCACCATCACCATCACCAACACCACCCTTACCATCACCATCACCATCATCACCATCATCACCACCCTTACCATCACCACCATCATCATCATCATCATCAACACCAACACCCTTACCACCACCACCACCACCACCACCACCACCATCATCATCAACACCACCCTTACCATCACTATCACCATCATCACCACCCTTACCACCATCATCATCATCATCATCAACACCAACACCCTTACCACCACCACCACCACCACCACCATCATCATCAACACCACCCTTACCATCACTATCACCATCATCACCATCATCACCACCCTTACCATCACCACCACCATCATCATCATCATCAACACCAACACCCTTACCACCACCACCACCACCACCACCATCATCATCAACACCACCCTTACCATCACTATCACCATCATCACCATCATCACCACCCTTACCATCACCACCATCATCATCATCATCATCATCATCAACACCAACACCCTTACCACCACCACCACCACCATCATCATCAACACCAACACCCTTACCATCACCACCATCACCATCATCATCAACACCAACACCCTTACCACCATCACCATCATCAACACTACTATCATGGTTCATATTTACAGCTCTCTTACTTGGCTGTGTTATCCAGATTAGCTACAACAGCTGCCCAGCCTTGCTGTTGAAATGACTGTTCACTGATCAAGGATTCACAATTCCTAGCAATTTCAACAGCATATTGATTGAATTCTGATGCCAGTTGAGCCCTAGATACCAGAGTTTCATAGGTGGGTGGAAGCTTGAAGGAGATTTCAACCTTTTCTTTAAGGTTAGCTTCTGATCCAAAGGTAAGGCTTGGTAAAGGAGGAATAGAGGATTCTATGGTACTTTTGCTGAATAGATAAATGGGGCTGGTATCCTGTTAAACAACAATGAAAACATCATTTTTTTTGACTCATGGATACTCCAGAAGAGTAGCTGTGAGTTATAGCTGGAATTTTCTCATTTGCATTAAATTCTGTGTAACAATAGGTAGTGTTTAAAATCCTCCAGCCTGCTTTGCACACTCGAACAATAAATACCATTGTGCAGAGAGTTCAATGTTAGGTGAGTGATACTGTATGAATCGATTTGATTAGTGTCATATTTTATGACATTATTCTTGTTTGTCCATTAGTAGATGGTATTGTAAGCCATATTAGTGGTGTTGTTTATGATCAGGCACAAGTCCGTTTTATTAAGTGTCTCGTAATTTTCCTGTCGTTTTGTGGTTTACATAGAGAATAATACATGGGCATGCGGAGATATGGAATTTATCTTTGAGTGTTCAATTTGATATATAATCAAATTTGAACACTCGAAGATAAATTCCATATCTCCAAGCACCATGTATTTTTCTGTTTATTATATAAACTATAGTGTTTTCAAGGATTTCTACCACTGAATACTAAAAATTTGATTAGTTGATATTTTCACGTGAAAAATATCGTATTTTTACGTGTGCTGAGATACGACATTTCTCAGTGGTAGAAATCCAGAAACACTGTAGTTTATATAATAAACAATCTTAATTTGATTGCTTGTTCAAAATTGTTTTTGTTAGCTTGTGTTCATGTATCATTTGCTCGAAAATAAAAAGAACTGCTGATATGTCTTGTTTGTAGTCTAGGTTTAAAAGTTTTGCTTTTTGGCTTGTGTGCTGTATCCATGAGTTGTCTCATTGAGACCTTTGTTTCTTATTCACCAAAGCGGAAAATTAAATGTGAGATGTAGATTAGGAAGCTGACACAGTAGAACTATGAGATGTGTTGTGTTATATACAGAGTGAGAAAGATATGAGAGTGTAACTAAGTGGTCCAAGTAGACCACTTGTAAAAAAGCATTGTTCCAGAAAAATGTTTGGTTCCTATGTCTTATCCCACAACACAACTACCACGTGCCACATAGAACAGATTTCATATGACTGTGAAAAAATTGCAGCACGAACACAATGTGGACATGGTCAAGGCATGGCAAGGAACTTCAAAATTCTAGAAAACATCATGGTTGTGGCAAGGCATGCTTATGGCACTGGCTATGCCATGACTTTTCACAGTCATACAAAATCTGCTCTAAATGAAAGAATTTCATCCAAAAGTTAGTTATGATACCGTTAAATCATGTAATACAATGTTTAAGTTCAATCATAAAGATACTTACTGTACCAGCATTGCTATAGTTACAAACTCTATCACTGGGATTCAAGGCTTCCCCCCCTGTGATTAACAGGACTTGTTTGTCAACTGAGATTCCTGTGGTAGTGGCCACTGAAGACATAAGCGTCTGCACACTGGGAAAGATAAAAACGATAAATGTTACAAGTGCTACAGGTATTAGACTAACCAAGGTTTATATACCTTTTTCATATCTCTGAAGGAGACTGGTATCAATAAGCTAATAGGCCATTTCCGAGTTCTCGAAAATGATGAACGAAGGTGACACTTCATGTGAAATCATGCTTGAAGGCACAAAATGACTGACATTTCTTTGAATTTTTCTGTTGCTTGAAAGTTTATTTTTATGAGTGAACCACTAACAAGTCATAGAGAAAAGAGTGACAACAGGACAAGTCAGTTGTTTCAGGGCACAAAGTGTGATTTCCCATAAAGCCTTGCCTTCATACATCATCAAGAACTTGGAAATGGCCTATTGTCCCAAACCAAGAAATATGGTTAGATAAGTAAGGGGATCAACATGGAATATTAATGACATTTCCCTCAACATAATAGTAAGAATGAGATGACTATTAATAAAATAAAGACTTTCAATTTAGCTGTGCCTTGTTTTGGCTTTGGGCATCTGGCATCTGATCATCTGCCTCTCGTCTGCCTTTTTCAAAGATATAACCAGATTTTATAGCAATAGACATTCTTTGTTTTCCTATTATGGGTCATTTGTCATTCCTTTGGGGTTTTTTCCTTTGTTAATGGTAACCCTTGAGAACATTAATATGAATAAACCTCAAACAAAGGACTTATTCCTAAGAGGTCTGTATTGGGAAAACATTATGCCCAAACAATTAAGTTCTATTTCAATAAGTGACTGCTCATTATTTATGTCTGGGAGGATGTGGCTGGAGGAAAATTAGCATGGCCCAAACAAATAAGGTTAAAAATTAAAAAATAGGGACAAAGATCAAAGGGGGTGGTTGAAATTTTATCTCTTACTTAAGTGGTGGTCTTGCAAAGCTTCAGACAAGGAATGTATTTTAGGGAGGAGTTTGTTGTTGTTGGTAGGTGCATATGTGTGTGTGTGTGTGCTCATTGTAGAGGGGGCTGTAATATTTAGGAGGGCATAAGGGGTTTTTTTATAAGAACTTGAGGACAATGGAGGGTGATCAGTTTTTCAATATTTCATTTTCCTCCAGCCCAACCCCAGGCATAAATAATGAACAGTCCCTAAGCCATGGTTCGTACAGAAGTTCAAGGAAAAAATTCCAGGACTTTTCAAGGACTTTTTTGGGCTTTTTGAGAACTATTTTCAATGTTATTTTAGAACGAAAGTTCCTAAATGCCAAGGAGCCACATATATGCAATCTTGAAAATTACCCAGAAGACACTGGAAACTAGAGAAACTCATCCCCAGGGTTTTCTGCCATTTTAAAAATAGTGAGAAGAGAAGCCCTGATACAAAGTTTTTGTTACAAGAAATGACTGATGACTACCAGTAAGATTTATCTTGTTTTGGGGCTGGATAAGAATTACGCCAACAACAGCACCCACAAAATTCAAGGTCATATTGGAATATTCAAGAAGACAATGAAAAAATTCCAGGACTTTTCAAGGACACAAATCCAATTTTCCCAATTCAAGCAGTATTCAAGGAATCAACACATTTTCAAGGCCTTTTTAAGGCTTGTGTGAACTGCATGCTAAGCCATTTCTGCAAATAAACTTTTTTTGAGCCTATAGATTCAATCAGCTTTCTCAAATGTTATATGGTCTACAAGTTTAAAATTCTGTCATCCTGTATCACCTGTTGGTTCAATATATTCCACACTGAAAGGAATTTCAATTTTAACGGATCAAAATATCTTTTATATAATTTATCCTAATTTCAGTGCTACAATTAAAACCTGAAGCAAACAAAATCACACAGGGGCCAAAGAAATACCGGTAAATAATAATAGTTCTAGGAATGCCCTGGAAGTGAATGAGTTATGCACCCTCACAAACCTGGAGATAATATGTAATTTTAAAACTAACTCTAATAATTGAATTATGAATGCTTAAGGAGTGATAATAATTTCAGAATAATTAAACACAGTTAATTAAATAATTAAATTTCAGAATAATTAAACACTTTGAGGATTTAAAGACAGACAGGAAGCAGTTAAAGAAAAAATAGCGTAAGCTTTTTGTTTGCGATTTCCTGTTGGTCTCCAATATTTTTCTCCTTTGTACTAGTACTTAATGATACAAAAACAAAAGAAATAAAAGTTGATATATCAGAATATACAGCCTGAAGCTTTTGTGTCTTTCTTTACAAGGTTTATCTTTTTTGTTTAGCATTTTAATTAAGGTTAAGTACTGAATAAGGTTAAATCATGTTTTACATTTACCTCTCCATTGCAAGCTCCATTTCAAAGGTGTACATCACACCTATATCAACAGAAAACACGTACAACATGCTGCCAGATACTTATCCCACTAATTCTTAGTCTTTCTGTACTCAGGAAATGCCTGTAAATGTCACAGACGACAGTCCTTTCCGTGGGTTTTTAATCGAGGAGCTGAAAAACTTGAGACAAAAACCTCGAAGGTACTGCTGATGACAAAACGTCGAGAAATTTTCTTCTTTGGACTCATTGTCGTGAAAAACGAACTTCACAAGTAGGCAAACAATCTTTGTTCATTTTTATGTCCATTTTAAGTTATTACAGGCTGATTTTGTAGCATCTTTTTCGCCAAATTTAGGAAGCATTTAAAAAGATGACTTCACTTCGTTTATCATTTGAAGCTCCCAGAGCGCATGATCAAACTCAACATACCAGAAGCACGCTGGCTCGGGTAAATTTTCTGTCACAGGGGAGAGGGGCTGAGCCACTGATGTCCCCAAAATAATCCCTTTTGAATCAGAAAATCAATAACTCGACAAAACTAAATAAATTTTACGATTTAATCATTATCTAAGCCACACTAATATGTATAATTTATCACCATGAATTATCTATCAGCTGAGTGGAAATAAATTTCCTAACCAATCACAGTGCTTTTTGGATTTTCCATGGCCGGCCCTATGTTCAAGCATTTTTTTCTTCCTGAAAACTATTGACAATTTAATCCAATATAGGTTTTAGTCCTAGAAAAGTCCAAAACTATTAAACAAGTGAAATTTTATCTGTCGATTATCTAAAATCACGCAAGAAATGATTTTGAAAACAAAGAGTGAGGGCTGGAGGTTTTGATCAACAGTGCTTTTCATTCGCTCAGCTGGTAAGCTAGTATGAGTTTGCTTTTCTTTTCGAATTGATTTTGACATTTGTTGCCAGGCAACCATAGGCACAGCTGCATAAATACATAAATCAAGAAAATGTTGAGATAAGCCATTTCTTGATGTTAGTGAGTTGTTGATTTTGATTTTATTATATCACATCAACTATGTGACTTTTCAGGCACAAACATTTATGAATACTTATGACTTAAATCAAAAGAATAAAATAATTTCTCTAAAATGGTTTAGGTATGAGGGTTCTAAATTTTACAGGTTACTTTAGTAGACTTCTCTATTCATTTGGTTATTGATACAAATTTTTATAGTGTATTTCATACTTGCATTGAAAGGCTAGATTTTATAAAATATACAAATGCTATTCATCCATTTAGGGTCTTTTTTCACAAAATGTGCATTTGACTAAATTTAATGAGTTAATAATGACTTTCATTACAGTCAGAGGACATGAAGTGTGCCCCTCATTAATGATTTCATTATTTGAATATTGAGTTGATTATCCACTCCGAGTTTTCATTAAAGACTCCTGACTTCAAAATTAACTCTCTACTTGAATTTTGATTGGAAATCCATGCAAACGATAGCAGTCTTTCTTTGGAGTTTTCCTACCTATTTAGCGCACTTGTTGAAGAATCCAATCAACATGTGAGTAGAAAATAGATTTTGAAGTTTGCAGTCTTCGGTTTTGTTTATGAAAACTCAGAGCAAATAATCAACTCAATATTCGAATAATGAAATCATCTATGGAGTCTTAGAGGGACACGCTTCATGTCCTTTGACTGTAAGAAATATATAACTATCAGAACTTACTACTCTTGAAATTTTGGTCAACCAAAGGGGTTTAAAATTAAAATGGGCTATGTAAATGTGAGATTATAACATGAAAGACATGAGGTGTTTTAGAGCCAAACAATAGTTTTATGAGTTATAGAAGTTGTCTCTATTTCTACTCAATTTTAAGTGGTTTTACATCTTCCCAAGGGAATCCTGGCTTAAAATGTCCAAATACACTAGTGGCTTTGTACATAGGTCTTCTAAGATTCAATTCTCTTACAATGATCCCTGGACGTAGATCAAAATTGTCCTGAACAACCTTCAAGAGTTGATCATCTGTGTATTCACTTGAACCGTAGCTAAACACTGACACAGACAATGGTTCAGCTATTCCAATTGCATATGCAACTTGCACTAATACCTGTCTACAGAATCCTGCTGCAACTAATGATTTAGCAATCCATCTTGCGGCATAGGCTCCTGACCTGTCAACCTTGCTGACATCCTTTCCTGAAAATGCACCACCACCATGTGCACCCCAACCCCCATATGTATCAACAATAATTTTGCGTCCAGTCAAACCAGCATCCCCCAGGGGGCCACCATTCAAGAACTGACCAGATGGAAGCAAATGAAAAATCGTGTTTTCATCTAAATACTTTTCTGGGATAACTGGTTTAATAATAGTCTCCAAGAGATGATGCCTTATCTCTTCAATTCCGACATCAGGAGTGTGTTGGTTGGAAATGAGTACCGTGTGAACGCGTTGTGGTATACAAGCTCCACCCTCTATGTTGTATTCAACTGTGACTTGCGTTTTGCCATCGGGTAGCAACCATGGTAGAATTGATTCCTTCCTGCACTTCGATAGCCTAGCACATAAATTATGTGCTAATACAGTTGTCAAAGGCATAAGTTCAGCTGTTTCATCCGTGGCATAGCCAAACATTAGCCCTTGATCTCCAGCCCCCATCTCCTCGTCGTTCTTCCCAACGTGAACAGTATCGGCGATCTCTTTCTCCTGCTCCTGGATTGCCAGCATGACACTGCAAGTTTTGTAATCAAATCCAGTAGACGAGCCCACGTAGCCAATGTCTTTTACGGTGTTCCGTACCACGGACTGATAGTCAACGTGAGCACCTGAAGTTATCTCTCCAAACAATAACACCATTCCGGTCTTTACAGCTGTTTCACATGCAACTTTTGCGTGAGGATCTTGTTCTAGATGAACATCCAACACAGCATCGGAGATCTGGTCACACATTTTGTCGGGATGCCCCTCACTTACTGATTCAGAGGTGAAAAGAAAGCTATGTCGATCTCCTGTACTGTACGGTCCGGAGACATTCCTAACTGCCAAGACATAAGGTGCTGTTTTGTTCAAGATTCCTCTTCCACAAAACAGTCGAAAGGGCGATTTGTTAGCAAGAAGTCGTAACGATTGCATTATGTTTTTCAGGTAGCGAAATTCAGTGCAGGACGCGTTTTCACGTAGAAAACAGAGCAGTCACTCACTTATTTTCTGGTATGAGTAAGTTTGTTCAAGGATGGTGAAATACGAGAACCTCATGTTGTGTTAGACATTTCGGAAGCTTTTCGAAGAATCCAAAAACGTCATTCCGAATACGCCCGGAAGACTTCGGATGAGTTTCGGTATCATTCGGAGTGTTAAAAGTGAGCAATCCACCCAGACCCCCGCAAAGAGCACCGGTAAATGTTGTGATCGTAATCAGTACATCGACTAAAGCGAAAAAATGGAAAGCAAATCTTCTCATGTTGTGGACTCGGATTTTCAATCTTCCTCTACGAACTTATGGCCGATGAAACAGGCCTATTTTCCAGACGCTATAGTAGACGACGAAGACGATGACGAAGAATCAAGGAAGCTCGCTTGGCTTAAAAGTTGGTGGTTCAAGCGGCTAATTCAAGTATGTTCCGTGGTTAGTGTTATTTCGATGTCACTGAACAGTCCAGCCACGTTTGAAAAATTTCCAGAGCTTTTTTATGTCACTCTCGTATTAGACATTGGCGTAGCTGTTGTATTAACAATTGAAATGATCGCTCAGATTCGCAAATTTAGTTTTATTGTTGAAATTCGTGCTTATTTGAAGCGCCGAAATTGCATCTTTAATTTTATTATGGTCATTCTTATCTGGGTATCAATTATTCTGCAATTTGTTGAACTCTTTAGCGGCGTTAAACCGAAGCCATACATCAAGTTTTCGATTCCTAGAGCACCAAGGGCTCTTATAATGCTTCGTGTCTTCAAAGTTTTCGTCAACTTTCGTTTAAGCGACGAAGTATCGAGGCGATCGAGAAGACAGATTTGGTCTGTGACAATCTTCTTCATTTACTTCATGACCCTTGCATCAATTATAGGCATACAAATGTTTGGGGCCAAAAATCACTATTGTGTTCGAAATTCTACGGATTTAAACAATGTGACCTACTCTGATCTTGCTTTGCCGGAGGCCAGATGTAGTATGTCGGATGAAAAAGGCTACATTTGCCCGAAAAATTTCAAATGTACACCTATTAATTTGACAGTATTCATGGCCGAACGACAGTACTTTGATCATTTTATTTACAGTATCTTGACAGTCTATTTCAGCTCAACTCAAGAAGGCTGGGTGCTCGTTATGTACCAAATGATGAATGTGCGTGCAAAACTCTTAGTGGCTATTTATTTTGTATTGTTGATATTCTTCATAGCCTGGCTCGTTAAAAACGTGTTTATCGCCGTGGTATCTGAAACATTTGCCGACCTTCGTAGCCAGTACACAATGAGTCGCCGGCAAACTCGCAGACGGCGTTACACAGGTCTATCGTCACTTGTCATAAAAGACCACGGTACGGGCTGGCATCTCGTTTCTGTGGACCACGAAGCAAGCAAAGGACATGCTCCTTTGCCGGTCCGAAGAATAATGAGCTCAGTATTCATTAAATATCTTATCATGCTCTGTGTACTAGTAGATGCATTGATACAGGCTTATAATGGGAAATGGAGACACCATGCACAGTTTTTCTTTACGATCTTATTTGACATTGAAGCTCTGCTCAAAATATGGTGTTCCGGATTCCGCCCTTACTTGAATAACTCACGCATGCAGTTTATCGAGTTTGTGATAGCCGTTGGAAGTACTATATTTGCAATTCCAGTCCTGATGGGGCACAACGCCTTCTCGGTCTTTCACGTTATGCGGGTCATTCGGTTGATTGGAGCTGTGCCTGGTCTTCAAGCCTTCTGTCTCAAGATTTTGGGCACGGGTAAAAAACTTGGCAGTATAATACTCTTCACCTTCTTCTTCGTGATGCTCCTGTCTACCATGAGCATGCAACTTTTCTCCACTCTCAAAGATGGGAACGAGTATTTGTTTGGCACATACTTACAATCTTTGCAATCCATGTTCCAGATCTTAACCCAGGAGGGATGGGTCGAAGTCATGGAGAAGTCAATGAAGAGTGCTGAGTATGCAGCTGCTTTTGTTGCCATTTTTCTTCTCGCCTACCACCTTTTTTCATCACTAATCATCATGAGCGTCTTTGTTGCTGTCATTGTCGATAACCTTGAGGTGGACGAGGACGTGAAGATAATGAAACAGCGTAAAATGGGCGAAGATACAAATTACAAGCAGGACAAACTACCCCTGAGGATTCGCATCTACGAGCGCTTCAAGGACGACCCTAGGCTGGTTAGGATGAGTCGCCTGAAATTTGCCTCGGAATTCCCTACCCCAAAGATCCGAGAAAGCTTTATGCGTCGATTTATCAACACAGAAAGTGTTAGTGACTTACCATTGGAATTGTCCAGTGAAGGTGACGAAGGAAGTGCCGTTTCTCGAATGATCGTAACTCGCCGACCTGGCCTCCATTTACCCGTCGAACTTCTCAACTCCTCCGTTCCAGAAGCAAATCGATCGACGAAGATATTCCGCAAGCAGTCAACAGTCTCGGCTCTAATCAACGATTCAAATCATCGCAGAACATTAGCTCAGCTTTCACCCACCGAGATTACACCATATGGTAAAAAGAACACTGGTTTTCGGTCTGCGTCGCGGAGATTTCGCGCCGGTGGTGGGCGTGCTGCTAGGGGACCTGTAACCGAAGCAGACGTAAAACGTGCCATCGAAATGGCTTCCCAAGGAGGCAAGAAACTCCATTCACAGCTGAGCCAAGATGAGGGCCACCGAGGTAAAGACTGGGACATTCAGTCTGTCAGAGAAAAGCGAGAACAAGCTAAAAGCAGAAGAAGATTACAGGAAGAAACTCTCCGTGAAAACCATCCCTTCTTCGACCAGCCGCTTTTCGCGCTTCCTCGTGATTCGTGGTTCCGCAACTTCCTCCAGAGCATTGTCCACGCGAGATACGTCATTCCTCCGGGTTATCGTGATCGCGCCACTCGTAACCGAATGATCTCCATGGAAACCATCCAGAAAAGTCTGGCATCGCAGACCTACCTGGAGTGGATCATGGTATTCATTACACTAACTTCATGTCTATCAATGATGATGGAAACCCAGGAAACAAGCACCTTTGAAAATATCTGGACAAGCTTTTTCGAGCACTTCTTCGTGGTGGCCATGAGCCTTGAACTGGGTATACGAATCCTTGCTGATGGACTGATTTTCACGCCCAACGCAGTCGTACAAAATTTCGGTGGTGTTCTTGATGTGTTCATTTACTTACAAGGTCTGGTCTACGTTTGTTTGCAACCAACTCAAGTGCGCGCTGGATCGGCGGCTCAGATGTTAATGATCTTGCGATGCTTGCGCCCGCTCCGCATCATCACTCTAATGCCCAAAATGAAGAAAGTCATCATGGAACTCGTTGGAGGCTATAAGGAAATCCTCAAAGTATCAGCTTTGCAGCTCATTCTTATGTTCAGTTTCGCCATCTATGGTGTCCAAGTATTCTCGGGCAAGCTTGGCCGGTGTAATGATTTTGAAGTAACCGAGAAAGATCAATGCACCGGGTATTTCGACATAAAGCTTGCAGCGCCCAGAGAACTAGGAAACTTAGCTGGAGATGTTCCAATGATGACGGTTCCTCGAGTGTGGAAAAACCCAAGAAACTTCGACTTCGATGACGTTCTGAATGCCTTTCTTGCGTTAGTTGAAGTACTGTCGCTTGAAGGTTGGTTGGAGGTGCGAGATGTGATCGACAGCGTCGTAGGACCCCAGTACGGATTATATGTCCACATATACGTGTTATTTGGAAGTATGATCGGCCTTACCCTCTTCGTAGGTGTCGTGGTAACGAATTTCAACGAGCACAAGGGTATTGCTTTACTGACAGTTGATCAAAGGAGATGGCAAGATTTGAAGAAGCGACTCAAGTTGGCCCAACCCCTTCACCTGCCCCCTCGACCTGACGAACCAGGCTTGCAGAAAACTCTCTACGACATAATCCAGTCCGTCTTGTATCGTCGTATAGTCGCAGTAATAGTACTACTGGAGTGTACAACTCTTGCTGTCGGGCAATGGACTACGGTCGAGCTCGAAACACGTAATGCTGTGACGAGTCTAGCAGCTGGATGCACCTTGTTCTTTGTTATTGATGCCATTTTAAAGATTATATCGTATACGTTCGAAGGATATTGGCGAAGTATGAGGAATCGATTTGACTTGCTGTTGACAAGTCTTGGAATTCTTTGGATCATTCTTAATTTTTCATTAAATAGGAAGGAGAGTCCATACACCGTTGCCCTGATTTTTGGCATGGTGATCATAGTATTTAGATTCCTGACATTATCCGGCAAACACGACACGCTGAAGATGCTAATGTTAACAGTTGTCATGAGTTTGGTCAAGAGCTTCTTTACTATCGCTGTTCTGGTGATCCTAATGATGTGCTACTCGCTCGCAGGGGTCATTCTCTTCGGTTCGGTCAAGTTCGGTGAAGCCATCAACCGTTACGCGAACTTCCAGACCAGCTTCAATGCTATGATTCTTCTCTTTAGAATCACGACTGGGGAAGACTGGAACAAAATAATGCACGACTGTATGATTGACGAGCCGTATTGCACACCAGCAGACGCCGGTGAATGCCCGAAAAGCAACCCCAACTGTTGGCGGACAGATTGTGGAAATTCCGCAGCATCTCTGACATATTTCATGTCTTTCTACGTTCTAGTAACATTCGTTTTACTAAACGTCTTTGTAGCCGTCATCATCGAGAATTTTTCTCTGTTCTACGCCAGCGATGAAGACTCCCTTCTTAGTAACACAGATTTACGTGATTTCCAAATGGCTTGGAATCTTGTGGACAAGGGTCGCAGAGGTGTCATGTCGGTGCCTCAAGCCCGATTATTTTTGCGCGTTTACATCTTCTTCAAACAAAACAACATCCTTAAAGGTCGTTTAGGTGTAGACGAAAGGTCGGTGACTTTTAGGCACATGTGCTGTGAGATCGAAAAGCTACGCAATGGAGGTGATGTGTCTTTTCATGATGTACTGGGCGTAATAGCTTACAGGACAGTAGATATTTCTCGTTGTTTACAGCTAGAGGAACTGCTCGAGCGTGAGGAGTTGGAGTACACTATTGATCAAGAAGTTGCCATCCAAACTATAAGAGATTGGTTCATCAAGCTCAGAATGAAGCGCGAGAGAGAGCGCCAGCAAAAAGAAGCCCGCGCAAGCCCGTTGGTGTCAAGTAACGAGAGTCTCAACAACGCAGGCTTGACTGATGAGTCTGATCGTGAAATGCGAGAGCGGGAGCAACGTGATCGGGAACGTGATCGATTCAGCAGCGGCGAAGAAGATGAAGAAAAAGAACAACAAGAGAAAATACCAGCAAGCAGAACCCTTTCTTCCCAATCTGCGGGCTTTTTGGCCCCTCCCTCTACGCCTCCACGCCAGAGAAAATTCTCAGGTCCAGATAGAGTAGGCTCGCAGCGAAAGACGTCTACGGTGACATTTCCAACGGAAATAGTAGAGCCACCGCCGGCTCCTCCGGTCGTAAGGACAAGACACAAGCAACCTCCTGTTGAAAACAAGGAAAACTGTGAAGTAAAGGACTGGTGGACCTCACAGATGAAGGAAGACTCGACATTTCCACCTCCATAGAGTGGTTTTCCCACGAGTAGGAGCTGGTAGGAGCTTACGATTTTATTAAGTCTCCAGGCGGGTGCATTGTCAATAAACATTTTTGCCAACCAAAATTAACAATACCTTTTACTTGATGAGCCAATCAGATCCCTGGTTGGTATTGAGCATGACAAGGAATTACGTCACGATGCGCCCGCCTACTGTTTCTATAAGGCTACTGAGTAGGGGACCGGAAATGACGTCCATAGACCGCTTGCACGTGACGTCACTCATCTCAACTTTGATCAAAACACGAAATCAAAAAGTACACAGAAAACGGTTTCAATTCTCAAGAGAAAATAACTCTTGTTTTGAGGATTCAGTGCAAGGGGTTTATTTCGACTAATCAAATTACATGGGCTTTTCTGAAGGCCAGTTAGAATTATGTGAGACATCACCTCAAAGCCTCCCTTCTGTTCGAACGAAATATAGGGGTATAGCTAGGGCAGGATTCCAGGGTATAGCTAGGGCAGGATTCCAGTAAACCTTCCCGCCCTCACCCGCGGCTCTCTCTGAAATTGAAAAACGAAGTTCTCTCAACAACAGACAAGTTTCCCTTACTAATTCTCCATTACAAATCACTTCCCAAATGAAAATCAAAGTAACTGTAAAATGTTGGTTCGCAAGGCAGAACATTCTTCTGTTAATTCCTAGTTACATCCCTGGAATCAACTCTAAGTTAGAGAATTTTACACGAAAGATATCTTGCAGGGGCGGGTCTAGGGTTTGGGGTGAGGTGGAGGTCACACAAGAAAGAAAATGAAATTCAACTTAAAAAACTTATAGCATAAAATGTTGAAAAATATTTCTTAAGTAGGGAGGGGGGCTCATGGTAGGTAAGGAGGGTCACGGGCACCCTGTGACCACACCCTGGATCCGCCACAGTCTTGCATTAATCTTTAATTTCACTGGTGCTTAACTTGTATAACTACGAACAGCATCTTATCTCAGTGACAGAAAAACAAGATAATCACACCTAAATTTAGAGCAATTTTCTCTATACAATATACACCTACTTGCAAGAAGGTTGTCATAGGAGGAAAGAACTTTTGTAATTTAGTAAGAAAGGAATAACATTAAA
>WUAP02127578.1:0-14561 GCA_015163945.2 Stichodactyla helianthus | reverse complement strand
ATGGGATAGTCATGAAACGTATGTCAGATGGGATAGTCATGAAACGTATGTCAGATGGGATAGTCATGAAACGTATGTCAGATGAGATACTCATGAAGTGTACAAGATAGTGAAAATTATGGGATATTCATGAAAAGTACGTCAGATGTGATACTCATGGAGTGTAGAAGTTACTGAAACGTATCAAACTTTTGTCCTATACATGATTGTCGTTTTTTCTCGAGTGGTTTCTACTTGCATATAAGGAAATTCACTTACCATATTTGGAATTCTGATAGTTTTTCCTCGCAAAAAGCTTGGTTTTTGTACAAAATTTCGAGAAACTTTACAGTAACTGAAGTGAAAGATTAATAACTAAGTCAGCCATTTTTATTTTTTCACGGTAAGAGGACTGGTACGTTTGCACAGGAACCCCGCTACAGCTAACCACAGGAAGCCCAAAAACGACACTGAAAGTTTGAGATGCGTATGTCAGATGGGATAGCCATGAAACGTATAAGATACTGAAACGTATGGGATAGTCATGAAACGTATATCAGATGGGATAGCCATAAAACGTATAATATACTAAAACTTATGGGATAACAATGAAACGTATGTGAGATGGGATAGTCATGAAACGTATGTCAGATGGGATAGTCATGAAACGTATGTCAGATGGGATAGTCATGAAACGTATGTCAGATGGGATAGTCATGAGGTGTACAAGCTAGTGAATCTTATGGGATAGTCAAGAAACGTATCTCAGATGGGATAATCATGAAACGCCATGTGAGATGAGATACTCATGAAGTGTACAAGATAGTGAAACGTATGGGATAATCATGAAACGTATGTCAGATGGGATAGTCATGAAGTGTAGAAGATAGTGAAAGTCATGGGATGGTCATGAAGCATGTCAGATGGGATAGTAATGAAACGTATGTAAGATGGGATGGTCATGAAACGTACAAAATAGATGAAACGTATGGGATAGTCATGAAACTTATTAGATCAATGAAATGTATTGGATAGTCATGAAACGTATTTTAGATGGGATAGACATGAAACGTGTCTCAGATTGGATAGTCATGAAACGCATGTGAGATGGGATAGTCATGAAACGTATGAGATAGATGAAATATATATTGGATACTCAAATTAGAAACAAGACATAAAACAGGAGAGAATTTTAGAATATTTTTTAATTTTTCTATTTGTAAAGGGGTCTTTTATTAACTATAATAACACTTTTCCATAGTTTTAAAGAAAATCCGCCAGTTTCTTGCAGAATATGATTTAAAGCCAGCTTCTTTTGCACTGAAGTGCTTAACTAGCTGTATTTGATTGGTGCATCCAAAAAATTCATCGTCATATATAACTCTGTGGTGTATCCAGGCGTTGGTCACTGGGTGTCCGTTAACTTACCCCTGCCCCCCGGAAAATCGTGTTATACTAAAAATTATTTTCAAAGTTTTATAATTCCAGTTTTTTTAAATTGAATTTCAAGTTTTTTCTTGTGTGAACCCGCCTAACAAAAATCCGAGATCCGTCCTTAGATTCCTCATTTTTTAATCTTTTAAACTGGAACTGGCAGCTACCAGGTCGCATTATAATGTTCCAACAAATGCCAACAATCCTTTGCACGCTTAGCCTTCAATTTATTTTTTTGCCCATCAAGTTTCATTAGTTCATCAGCCTGAGGATAGATGCTCACATCACCGTACGAAAGGAGGCGTTCCAAAGAATTCCTCGTTTCCAGAACTATAATCATAGGTATATGGTCTACGCTGATGAGATCTTGCAGTATCTCATACCATTGGCATGATGACCTCCTTGTTGTATTTTAGATATCCAAACAAGATGCTTGCCCCTCATTCATTTCAGTTTATGTCCTGGGGTTGGCTGGAAGAAAATTAAAAGAAAATGAATTGACCGACCCCTCCCACCGTTCTCCTCAAGTTCTTATAAAGACCCCTTCCCTTTGCCCTTCCCAAAATCTCAAATCTCCCCCAACTTGCACCAATTGATTCATGCCACCAAAGCTCATTGCCTAAATATTTGTCTTGTTTCTCAAGATTCCCCCTTCCCCTCAGGCATAATAATAAACAGTCCTATTTGGCCCCACCTCCTTTTATGCCACAAGTAGCCCCAGTAATAATTCTTGCAGCTCAATCAAATGGCTTGTGGAGCTGAATTCTTGGACGTTTCTATTCCCTGGAGGTTTCAAAATCCTTAACAATCATTGCAAACAACCTAAATTTATTAAAACTGCAACTAATGAATGATTCTCAATTATACTTGTTACAAATTCTTGATAATTTTGCAAAATCACTTTTTTGGATTCAACTCAAGTACAGTATCTCAGACACACACACACTTAAAATAAGTATGTGACTGAATGGGGACAACAACATTGTAAAACAATTTGTATGACTGTGAAAAACTCATGGTATGGATGTGATGTGCAGTGTCAAAGTATTTTCATCAGATGAATAGGGATCTTGTGCACTGTGATTGGCCTAAATTATATTTTTTGTTCTTTGCTGTGATGATGCTGTGTGCTGAAATATTTCACAGTCATACAAAAACAGCTTTATAATATCTACCATATGAATCTTAAGCTTCCAGACTATTATATAAAATTACAATATACATACTGCAAAAGCTATTATAATTATTTAATTCCTTCCTTATTTAGACTCAAATTTGTGCTCAAAGGACCGTAAGGCCTTTTTTGGCCAAGCAATAAAGTGCAACTTCTGCATCCTCAGGAACCTAGGGACAAATTTCTGTCACTCCTTTCTCGCATGAGTAACAGAACATTACCCCTCAATTCCTGAGGATGCAGTTTCTGAAGCTGTCTTGGTCACAAAAATGCAAAATGTGCTGTATTCCAAAATATTTCTTAAAATAAGGCAGAGCTTCATTCTCAAACTCCTGAATAATCTTTAATTTTGATCAACACACAATTTGATCAACCACCAGTTTTTACTTAGCTAACATGTAGTTCACATTGTTAGAGAGTCAAAAGCATCATGTATCTGTTCTCTAAAGAACAGCTTTCTTTTTTAAAAAATATAGTACATTTTACATAGCTGTCAAACATGGCATACAGCACTGGTCAATCAAGAGAGATGTGATCAACTGAACTAACAAAAACAAGTTCAGAAATCACTCTTTGCCATATCAACATGCCTAGACTTGGCAGCATAGTTGTCACATCTTGTTCATAAACTAATACTAAGTGTTTCAAAGTCTTATAAATTCCAGTCTACACACTATGCTTTCCATTTGGGTGAGAAACCACTACAACAGCCAGTGAGAATGATTTCTTCTGATTGGCTGATTTTGTGTGGGCTGAAACATTGAAACAAATTCAACCAATCAGAAGCGACCGTTCTTATGGTCTATCAAAGTAGTTGCCCTTAGAAACATTAGGAGCTAGATGTTCAAACTTTATGACAAAACTTTCATCACTTCTCACTTAAGTGCAAAGCATAGTAACTTTCATTTGCCTGTGCTGTCATTGCACCTAGACATTGTATAGTTTATACTCTCATCAATTCAATGAGCCTTGGCTAATGACTTTCAAAATGTCTAGCAAAAGACAACAATTGTATATAAATACATAATTTTACAGTATGTCTAATACTATATAACACTTTCCCATTCCTTTTTGAGGCTTGTGAGAAAACAGTCCTTTAAGATGCTCACAGGGATGCCCATCTTGACTGGTCTGGTTGTAATCTTATTGATTGTGTGACTGCTTCTCCCTAAACTCAATAGAACAGTTTCATGATTGTGCCATTTTACTACCACTACCAGAATGCTTTGTTAAAAAGCTTTGTTATTCAGATTGTTCTGCTCTTCTGGGAATAAACAGACAATTGGTAAAATTTGCCTGATAATAGAAGTCACTTCTTATAGTGGTAGTACAACGATGCAACAATGCAAATGTCCTATTCCATAATACGTCTTTGATCGTATAAATACATGTGCTCTTTTAATAAATTCTAATGTGCCATTTAACCTACAACAAGCGAACTTGATCAGATGAGTCTTTGCATAGCATGAGAAAGACCATATCCTTTAATTAGTTGAGTTTAGAAGTAAACAACCACACAAGCAATAGAATTACAACCAAGGTAGGCTCCTATTGCAATGGTTTACAAATTACAAAATTTTAGCACCATTTACCTAGAGCATGTCGTAGTTCATATTAAAACTAGTTGTTTTGGTTAATGCATGATAGTAGAAAATGCTTCTAAAAACATTATACATTATATGTAAGATTTTAGTATGGTTCAATGGGTTTCCTGTTACTTTCAACCAGGGAATTCTAAATTCCACAACATACCTGCTAGCCAACAGTAATTATGAGACACAGTATGCTGTAAGCTTTCCATATCAGAACTCCACAGCTTACTACTACTGAAATCACTCAGCTGCTAGCAGACAATGATCCATCAGAATGATCAATGGAATGGATCAATTGAATGATCATATGACATTGGATATGTTTATGCATGTAGAATGTGGTAGTGACATTTGACATGTGAACTCTGCAGTTTTATATCAATGTTTTCTATATTTGGCATTAAGGTGCAGAGTTCACACACCACATTCTTCTAGGTTAGTAGTTGGAAGTTCCTTTTTGTCCTTACCTTGGACGATTGAAATCCAATCCTGAGATAATTATCTTGATAGTTATGTTATTGACTTTCATATTGCTAAACTGTCAGTGTCATCAATAGCACAATAATATGAAAAGTACTTAAATTATACACCTAATATATACTGTAATATATATACTTATGTAAATTGTTCAAGATTTTTTAATTTAGTATATAGCTAATTCACTTAACGTTGTTGCTAAAAAGGCCTCGAGAGAGGAATCATGATTTTTTTTTCTGTGACATTATTACAATAAGAAACTCACTGTATGCTTGCAAATTCTATACCTTGGACATATGTTCCTTAATTCTTTGATAGCCTACAGTGAAGTTTGTTGGTAAACAAAAGATAAGTGAAAGCTAAATGAAATCTTTTAGGCTTTTTTTTCAGTGATAACATTAATTGAATTAGCTATATAACAGATAAGATATCTTGGCAAAGAATACCATGGTCAGTGTATCAATTCTTTGAAAATAAGATTTCTATCTTTTTTCTTTGTTTATTAGTGTAATTATAACAAAAGAAAAATGAATGGGATCCCCTAAAATCATTTTCCTCCCTCCAAATTTTCTTTCTCATTTTGTACTCTTTTTAGTTGCTGGGAAAATATTGTTTGTTAATTATTACTGACATATTATTTTTTTACAGCGTGACATGCAAAAGTACGACCAATTTTAATGCATTTGCATAATTTCATGCACAGGTGTTTTGCTGCCAAATGAGCATTTTCCAGCTTTTTTACCTTATTTGTAAAGCCAGACAGCTTCTCATTGAAATGTGTTGGTTTAATGTACAAAAACCCATGCATTAAGTACGTGGATACATTCTAGCTGGTCATACATTTGTGTGTCTCATTGTAAATGCATTGGTCACCATTCAGGTGCCAAGGTAACATCACCCAAGGTTTCTAAACTAACTCACCATAGAAATAGTAACATTTATTCCTAAGTTCCCATTGTCTGCAAATAAATGTGCAATGTTAGCATCAAAGACCAAGCAGTCAGAATTTAGTATTGCTGAAGCAATCCCCTCATGAATGCTTCTTGGCGTTGCCTCCCATGCAAGCCTCCTGCGACTGCCATTTAGCTCAAGTCTATAGATAAAGCTCTCTGCCTGTTTTCTGGTGCCAATCAGCTGTACAATGGCATAGAACTGTTGATGTCCCTCGTACTTCTCTTGTTTTTCTAAAACCAACATGAAATGATGTCCAAAGCAAGATTGCATCATGACCCAGTCAACAGCCCCAGGTAGGTTAATATCAGTAGCAAGGAAGACTATATCCTCGCCTTGTAAAGTAGTTATAGATTTATGAGTGTGCATTAAATGTGGCATAACAGCGTCTAGAGAACCCTGCCATTTACAAGATGCCCCTGGACAAGGACAAGAATACGGACGGAATTCGCAGGACTCCTCATGTTCTGCTTTTTCAGTATGCGGTAAAGTTACCTCACATCCACTAGTGACATATTTACAGGGAAATGTAACAGTGCTTGCAACCTTTTCCATGGCCAAATTACGTATACTACCTAAAGGTCCTCGACATGTAGGACAACAAGTCAGTTTGGGTCGACAGTTTGAACAGACAAGATGACCACTAGAACACTGGAGAATTGGCGGGAGAACGAAGTCAAAGCACACAGGACATTCAAATATACTCGTAAGATCGGCGTTGGTTGGTCCTGTTTGAGGAACAACTCCAAGTCGTGGTGTTTTTAGCGACGACTGCGAAACTCCGTTTTGACGATTCATAATGGCGGACGGCAAAGACGCCCACACGAAATGACGAGAAAAGTTCTCTCAAAGAAATCTCAACTGAACAATCAAATCACGTCCATGTCTTCGCTTGAATATCAAACTAACACTTGGTGAGGGCTAAATCTCATATAAGAAAGGCAAAAGGCAAAGAAATCATTCCAAATGTTGGATAATTCTGAAGCACAATGATCACAACCTTGAGGTCAATATTTTTACTTTACGTCGGGGCGACGTCGGGGCTTTGTGAGTATACGAATGAGATACGAACAGACCTCGACGTATTGACGAGACAATACCGAAAGTGTTCGGAAACTCTTTTTCGGAAAAAAAAATTGAAAAGAAAAGAATTTGTTCCGACTTTACTATTGTTGGGAATGAGGATACGCATACACCTTCTTGCAAGAAGGTTGTCATAGAAAAAAGAACATTTGTGGTTTAGTGGGATAGGAATAAATTAAAATAGCAAAAGAAGATCAATGAAGCTGAACTTTTTCTTTTGTCTTCGGAGTTAAGCTTCAGTGATCTTCTTTTGTCTTATAATTTATTCCTTTCTCACTAAATTACTAAAGTTCTTTTTTCCTATGACAACCTTTTTGCAAGTAGGTGTACACAGGAATAATTATTTTAAATGGAAATCAAGCCATAAATCTTGTACTAAGATTATTAATGCAAAATTTTGTGTCGCCTTGGACAAATCAATGACAAAATTTATCTCAGTAATACATAAAACGAAAGCTAAAAATGAAAATAAAATAAAGAAAAAATAAGAGGCTTTCAAATTAAAAGTCTCAAAAAATCTTAAATATCTTAAAAAATATACCCTACGAAAAAGCTTCCCTCGTCCACCCCTACTGGAATAACTTTTGTGTCAGTGAGCCAGATGTTATGTCATTCAGCTTACACATTTTCTTCTTTTCAATTCATACTCCACTTATAATACGCCGTTACACCTGTATCTGAACAGTTTACTCCATTATGAGTGAAGAAGAGCAAAAAGAACAGATTCTCGCCGTTCTGCGAAGAGGAAAATCTGGCTACAAGTTTAGCAACTGGGCCAAGACATTTTCTTGTACTCCAGAATTGTATTTTGAACCTCGTACAACCGAGGAAATAAAACAGGTATTACTCTTACAGATATGTGTATTTTTAGAATATATGTATCTTGAAGTCGGTTTAGAATGAAAATTTCACATATTGGACCGTTAGTGTTGTTGTGTTTTCGTAGATTCTAGTTGCAGCTAAAGCAATGAAGCGTTGTGTAAGAGTTCGTGGCGCTGGACATTCACCTTCAGACATCGTGTGTACTTCGCATTTTCTCCTCGATTTAAAGAATTATAATCAAGTTCTTAAGGTAAGGAATATTACCCGTTTTGTTATCCGTAATAACTATTTTTGTGTGAGATGATTTGCCCAAAAATTTTTATTTTTATACACGCTATCCATAAAGCCACCACTAATTTGCATAAATCACTAAGCTCAAAATATTTTGAAAATATTTTTGACTTCATGAAAGAGCATCAGCGAAGTAGTAAATGCGCACAGTTTCAAAGAATAATGGTAAATCCTTGCAGAGTTATAAGCATTTAAAATGTGCTAAAAACATGAAAACAAGGCTGGTCAGGCCTTGGCTTTGTTTTACATACAAATCCTTCTAAATTTAAATCGCTGTAACTTGTCAGGTATTTGTGCTAAGACCCTGAAATTTGATTTATTTACTAATGTTAGCACGCTCTTTTGAAGGCTGCTTGTTATGACTTTAGCACAAGAGCAGAAAGCAGTATTCCTCATTCAATGAGAAATACTGCTTTATGGATAGTGTGTATTTTTTTATTTATTTTTATTTTTTTATTTCAGGTTGATGTACAGAAGAATCAAATTACTGTCCAAGGTGGTTTAATGTTAAGGGATCTGCATGGAATCCTTGATTCTTATGGTCTTGGCTTCTCAATGTAAATGTTATTTTATTGCAGTTAGCAGTTTATGTGTGCTAAATATACTTGGGATCTGTGCATTGTTAACCTTTATTCTCTACTTTTGCATACCCCATAATGCCTTCTGTTTTTGGGGGGTAGTTATTGTAATTCAAATCAAACAAATTGATTCATTTGAATCAAATACCAGGAAAATTTTAAAATCATGTATCCCCCCAGGGTAGGCTTGAATATAATTTTGCATTCCCCCCCTCAATGTCCAAAAAAATTTGAAATCCCCCCATTAGCTGAAAAGAAAATGTTCAGATCCCCCCTGAATTTCACTTGCCCCCCCAGCAATACATAATGAATGCAGCCTAAGAGTGCTGAAATCATTGGGAAGAGCTAGGCTGCACATTTACTTTTGTGATTAAGTGTCAAAATTTATTTTTGCCATCAAATTTCAATCAATGTATATTATTTTATTATATGGGAAGGTAATTTCAAATGTGCTCATTGGCCAATTTGCAGTCCATAACTTACAGTACAAACCACCATTTTTTGACTTTACCAGTTTGCCTTGCCATATAATAAACATCTTATTAACCTTGTTCACTTGGTCCATACATAAAGTTTTGGAACCTTGTTGTTTAAGTGGAAATTCCACTTTTTATGGCCCACACATGCAAAATTCCATCCATAACTTAGTGTATGACTCTTTTTTTATTGTACTAGGTAGTTATTTCAAACTTACATATTAGTTTCAAGAACTAGAAGTATCATAATATAGTATTAATCTAAAGACTATCATATTTACACACCTGTATCTATGTTGTGCTATCAAATAGCCTTGGTGCACTGTCTGACTTTACTTGTGCTGGTGTGATATCAACTCCTGTACATGGTTCTGGTGCTAATTATGGCTTACTTTCTACTTTTGTAAGTATGGTTTTTATGCACATATTCAATTATGAGGAGTAAATGAATGATCTGTGAGTTATTCATATGCTGTGACTAAGATCAGTTGTTTCAGGACTTGAAAAGAGAAAAGAAAACAAGTAGATTGAAAGAAAAGATGAAAGTAACTGTCTACCAATTATATACAGTATGTCAGAATAAAAGGATGGATGAATGGATGAGTAAATGGAAAGAGGGAGAAAGGGAAGAAAGGAAGCAGGGAGGGAGGGATAGAGAGATTGAGAGGGAGGATGGATGCTTGATGCTTTGTGGGAGAAAGGGAGTGAGGTATGTTTGGTTGGGTAGATGGAGGGAGGGTAGGAAGGAAGGAAGGAAGGAAGGCAGGGAGAGATGGATGGGATGTAAGATGAATGGATGGATTGAGGGAGAGATGGGTTGGGTGTAGGAAGAGATAGAGGGAAGGAAGAATGACAGGGATAGGGAAAGAGAGATGAAATATTTTAAGGACAAATACATAATATTATTTTAATCAACCACAGGTTGTTAATCTACAATTAATGACTGCTGATGGCACAATCCTGGAGTGCAGTAAAGTAAAAAACCAGGAAGTTTTCCATTCAGTCTTGTGTGGTTTGGGTGCATTTGGAGTTATTCTGAACATTACTTGGCAGTGTGAACCAGCCTTTAACTTACATGAAAAGACAATGTCCTGTTCCTTGGATGAGGTAATCAGTAGTAGAAATTTATATACACCTATTTCAAAAATCTTTGTCGCAGCTGAAGGGAACAGTCAATTGCTCTAAGACCGCAAAGGATTTTGGGAATATTTTCACAATTAATTCATCTAGAGCATATTTTGGTTACGTGCGTTTGTGATATGTATTTATGGCAAGCTGCAGTGGTAGTTCAGGTGTTAAACCGAATATTTTGGAAAATATCAGTACTACAAATATGATTTATGAAAAAAATTACAGAAATTCTTTGCGGCCTTGGAGTGCTGACTGTTGCTTTGGCTGCGACAACAATTTTTTAAATAGGTGTATAATATTAGCATAATTGCACTGTCTTTAACTGGTTTTTTTTTTTTTTTTTTTTTTTAAAAAAACAATAATTGCAGATGCTTGGTAAGCTGGATCAGGAAATCAATAGCTGTGATCACTTCAGGTTTTTATGGTATCCTCACACTGACATGGTCAATGCATTCTATGTTAACAGGACAAACAAGGTACAATGCCTTTCTCAATATTCATGATAATTAGTGGTTTGCACAGTGCATGGCATGGAGGTAATGGCATCATATATCTAGTAAAACAAATTTTTATATAAATATATATTTCAGTCTTCAAGCAAGCCAACAGGCAGCTGGTTTTGGGATTTCTTTTTTGGATTTCATCTTCTTGAGCTTCTGTACTGGATCAGGTGTGTCAACCTATCATTATACTGGAGTTATTAGTAAAGTTGTCAACTTTTGTTTCAATTGTAGTAATAACTAGCCTTATACAAGTTGTGCATCCTGGCATACTGATTTTTCTCAAGTTTCTGACCTTAGAAGACATAGAAAAATAAACCACTCAACATTATTATGAATTGTGAATATAAATTTTAGGCATACTTAAAACACATTTGATTTTAAGAGCCTGAGCATTTTGCGGTGTGGACTCAGGATTGAAAGCATGATCATGGGCAACACAGATGGCATCCAATTTTGGCTTATGTGCTTTTTTTTTGTGGCTTCAGTAACTTGAGCCCCCCAATTATATTGTAAATAGAGGGCTGTCTGTTTGTTCTCTCCTGTATTTATTGTATCAAGGGTTCGCACTGCATTTGCCACTTTTTCTTTCTCCACAAACCCAAGGTTTGCACTCCACTCCAATTCATAGTTCCACTGCTCCATAGTTACTGTTGCTATGTCCGACAAACCAAAACATTTTATCAGGTTAAGGCATCAAAATAGATGTTGATTACTAAAAATTATATATGGTTTAGATGGATGTAAGGGATGCTATGAATTGATTGGAAGAATTGGCATTAAAAGCCATATACCTCCCTGAAATCAAGAGGTTTGTAATATTGTTTGTCAGACCTGCCATATTCCTTTGGGAAAACTGTGACACCCTCATTGGTGGAGCTTTGTTTGAGTGGAGCTATGAGTTTGATCTGGCATCTGTAGCTTATACACTAGTCAATGAAAACCCCAACCTCTGACCCCTACAATGTCAAATACCCTGCCCTTTCCTCGGTGTAAGGGGTTCATTTGACTTGTGCATTGAACCTCAGCCTTCTTCAGGTTTGGAGTCTGAATTCACTCTCTTTTTTGTTAATATGTCATTTCAGCTCTTTTTTTTCAAGTCTGGTTCCATTCATCAACAAGCTCTATTTTAATACATTGTTCAAACATTCAAAACAAAGAATTGATAAAAGTTACAAGGTATGTGCATATTCACCTCAGATTATTTAACGTGAAATAAAACTCCTGCTACAGAACCAAGGATTAAAACCTCAGTTCTCAATTAGTTCAGGATGGCATTCAGTAATACTATGCTCATGCATTTAGCTGGTTCTGATTTTAAGGTTTGCCAGCATTTCTTTTTACTTCCTTGCTCTTTCCAAACCAATGGTGGCAGCTAATTGAAGATTGTAGTATAGATCTATGCCCTGTTGTCATTGGTACCATAGTTAACTATGTTGGTACACTTTACATTCTTTCCAAAAGAACATGTGTGACTTGATATGTATTTCACTTGCTCTTGCAGATATTTAATTTCAATTGTCTGTTCAAGCAGTATGTAACTGAATGGGCCATCACAAGGTTTGTTCATTTTTTCCTGTCTTTGTCCTCCTCCTTGCCGTGCCCGCTGCTCCCCTTGTTCCTACCCTCCCCTCCCTCCATTCCTCAAGACCTTGTATCTAAATGACCACTTATGGACTTTTTATTAGCCCAAAAATAAAAGGTTTTGTTATGTAGCATAATTCCAGGGCTTGACATTGAAAAAAAAAAATGGCCTGCCAATTTTTTTTTTTGGCAAGACAAATAATTTTGTTTGAGCAAAACTTCCTGGCCTTGACATCTTGTTTTCCGTTTGGAAGTTCAAAATTATTTTCACCTAGCATTAGTAACATTTTACCTGCATTTCGGCCATTGGTAGGCCACTTTTTCCAGCCCTGTAAATCTAGCCAGGTATCTTTTTATATGTTTGGGATGGTCAGGGTTCCCGATATAGATTACTATTATAATGTAGGCTTGCATGATAACCTGGGTGTGCTTCTAACATCCAGGGACAAGACTTCACACGTACTCAGGCGTTTGAGAGACTGGACAGAAAGCAATAGTCATGGTGTTTATGTCCATTTTCCAGGTAAAAAAAAAGAAATCAATTTTTTTCCTTCACTTAAAATAAAGGTGCTGTTACACTGGAGATTTTCCTTGCAACTTGTCTTGCAATTTTGTTGCACAAGTCACACGAGACATTGCCTAGTGTAACATACCAAAGGTGTCTCTCTGCCTAGCATAACATACCAAAGGTGTCGAGAAGTAAAACTCATTGTCTTGTGCAAATTGTCTCGCAACTAAATTGCAAGACAAGCTGCAAGGAAAATTGCCTAGAGTAACAGAACCTTAAAGAAAAAGATTTTGTGCCATCTTGTTTTAGTGCTATTAAATCATGCATTAATACTTTTTAATATTCAATCATCGTTCACTGTACAAAATCCATGCGTGTCATTGGCTAAAATCAATCACATGATCTTGCTGTATGTGACAACATCAAGCCCGAGCATGCATTATTGTAATAATGCACAGTGATAATGCATGCTTTTACAGTCGCGACATATTTGTGTACTGCAGTGAACTCTGATTGAATATTAAAAGTGTTACTTTAGAGACTTTTTGTTCGTGTTTTGTTTACAAACAAACGCACTTGCTGACTGTACAATAAACTTGAAAGTTCCATACTGCACTCAGCTTCGCTTCTTGCAGTATTTGAAATTTCTCATTCATTGTACAGTCAGTGTGTGCGTTTATTTGTAAACAAAACACTCACAACAGTCTCTAACCTATAAACATTATATTTCTTAAGTTGAAGTGCGCTTTGTCAAATCAGACGATATTTACCTAAGTCCATGCTACCAGAAGGATATGTGCTTTATTAACATCATATGTTATAGGTAAGTACTTATTGTCTAAGATACCTACCTTCACATTTCTATTTTGGGCAGTAATGGTCGGTCCGGTCAGTGAATCAGTCGCTTGGTCAGTCTGGCTGGCTGACCAGCTAACTACCATCAATGACACCACTTTTTCATTCATATTTCAAACATATATATATGCATTCTGTTATTTATTATACATCTTTTCAATTATTCAGTGTCTTTCTTATTCTAGACCTTATGGCAAAGAAATCCCACACGACAAATGGTGGAGCTTTTATGAAGAGTTAATGACCTCAGTGGGAGGTTTGCCACATTGGGCCAAGGTAAAATACCAATGTCTACCATTAGTAGTATACTGTATGTTATTAGATCATTACCTAAACAAAAACAATATGGTTAGCAGTCCCAGTTAAATCAAATGCAGGAAAAAAGAACACAAGGTCTGACACTTTTCTAAAGCTCTAAAATTAGAAACACATGGCAGGGAAATACATCATTGGGAAGCATGGGTGGTGTGCACTGTTAATACGCTGCCTGGACCTGCTATCTCATGTGAGTAGAGTTGTTTGTTGGTTCTCTCCTGTGCTTCAAGGGTTTTTCTCCGGGTTCTCCGGTTTTCCTCCCTCTCAAAAACCAACTTCTAAATTCCTATTCGATCTTTCACCTTAGATTGGAGCCCAGCTCTGTTGTGAATGTGCCATGAACAACGATGTGACTCAGAATATTCCTTTATTCTAGTTCTAACGAGGATTTTGGCATTCTTTTTAGGCACATAATTTGACTACTTCACATTTTGAAAAACATTACCCCATGTTTCACAAGGCACGTGAGATTTGCATAAAGTTGGACCCGGATGGAACGTTTCGAAACCAATACGTGAACCGAGTGATGTTTGAGTCAGTATGACTCGAGATTAATGTCTTTGGTAAGTTAATATATTGAGGTGGATTTTGTTTGAATATATAGTAGAAACGCCAAATTCTTTGCCGTACTGTAGCGGTACCGTACTTCACCGTGACCAGCGATTGTGATTGGATGATTCACCTGAAAACAATGGGAAACCATTTCAGTGTTACTGCATACCGTACCGAGTACATGCTGTAAGTTAGTACCGTACGTTTCCCACTCATACGATAACCATTCTTATGGGAAGCCATTTCAGTGTTACTGCAT
>WUAP02127577.1:0-30318 GCA_015163945.2 Stichodactyla helianthus | reverse complement strand
TGCTCCGTTTTAAGGGTATTTAAAGCTAAAGCTACACGGATTAGAGAGAAGTCGAAACAAGTGTGTGAGGTCACTGAAGATCGAACTACGGACCTCTCGTTTAGTTTAGCAGATCTAACAGCGCACTAATCAACTACGCCACACTTGCTTCTGTTAGTCTTCTGGTATATGTTACACAGGAGCGGCGTTTAGTGGCAGTGTTGCTACATATTTACGAAGGTTCGCCATTCCATTTAGGCGTTAGACGGGACAAAAGTGTCTAGCTATATTTTACCCTTTTTCCTGGCTTCATGAAATATATTGTATTATCATATAGCTTAGATAGTACGCGCGCTCTGATTGGCTGAGAAACCATCAAAATCTATACTCTATTTCATCAGTAAAGACATGGTTTTCTCCTCTCACCTATTGCTATATTATAAAAGCAATAGAGAAGATAGTTTTCTATGACTCCACCAGTGAAATAGAGCACTTGGGAATTGGGAGAAACACTAAGTTTGAAAATCACTCGCGCCTACAGCTCGTCATTTTCAAACTTTTCTCGTGTTTCTCCCAACATCCCGGGTGCTCTATTTCACCGGTAGAGTCATAGAAAACTGTCCGCTTCTATTGCTTAAATAGTAATAAACAAGTCACGACTTAACGTAACAAAAATCACTTTTACCTTAGCTTGGGGAGTAAAGAGAGCTCAGTTCGTGTTGTGCTGTATGCCTGGCCAACTGAGATGAATGATCGCGTGGAGTGGCTTCTTATATCTATGGACTAGATGTTTGGCAGCAGTTAACTGGTTATTTTAGATTGTGCATGAATACGACTGAACATGTAAAAAGCACTGTCCTTATTTAATCTAATCAAAACGCCCTTTATTGAAATCAAAGACGATAGGATCCTACAAGGCTGCGAAGCATGCGACAACATATTCAATAGATCTCTTAACTTTGGGTGTAATATTTTCCTATCTCAGATCAAGTGTCATTTCCTTGGGGTTTGTTTTTTTGTTTCTCGGAAACTCTTGAGAAGGTACATTAACGTGACACTGGTTTAGCAGGCACATAAATTGGGGACATGGTTCGGGTCCATTACCCGTCGTTTGACGTTCGTGATTTCATGAAAAAATCCTTTGGGCAAAATTTTGTCTTTGCTGTAATCTGCACGCTTTCAAACTAGTTGGACTTTGTTGATAATGAAGTGGAGCGCGTCTCCTGAGCAGTGCTTCCCCTTGCTGCTCTGTATGTCCATTGTGTCACGACCCTGATGATCTCACAAACAAATCAAGCAGCTGTCTCATTTTCTTGACTCGGACAAATTAAATCTAGTTTATCAAACTGAAGATTTATTTTGCAGATTGAAAAGATTGGCATTTGGCACAAGGTTAAACTTAAATATTGGGTCTAGTTTGCACAAATCGCGAGATCCTTAACTAAATAGGCGTTGGTAAATTGGGGGAACTAATTTGTAGGTCTAGAATCGTTACTCCAAAGGTAAGTTTCTTGATGGATTTATGAGGATTACGCAGAAAAAAATGGTTCAAAATGAGCCGGCTTTTGCAGGTAATGATAACCAGGAAGATACGTTTCCAGTCTCATATCTGTTTTACAGGATTATCAATCTCCCTCCTATCTCAATAGCCCTATTGACTTTCAAGACATGTTGGAGCAAAACACTCAATGGAATGTTCTCCAGCTTTTAATTATTAGTATTAGATCTATCAATCATACTGGAAATTACTCACCAAAATTACCTTAACGTCTTATATCGAGTATCGAGCCTTACCTCATCGTTGTCTCTTCTTAATGAAATCACTTCTATTCACTCTAAACTTCCATTCCACTACTTTGTCATATCAAACCTTATACTAGAGCGGTTTTCGTATGAGCGGGAAACAACACGGCAAATTTGCAGCCGTACCGTAGCAGTACCGTACTTTACCGTAGTAACTACGCGTTGTGATTGGATGATTGACAAGAAAACAATGGGAAGCCATTTTAGTGTTCTGCATACCACACCGTGTGCATGCTGTAGGTCAGTACCGCATGTGTTTCCCACTCATACGAAATCCGTTCTACATAAAGGTTATAACGTCTTATGCTTAATTTAACAAGTTCAAGGTCTACGGTAGTTCTTTGTCACGTGACGGGTCTACTGGGCCAGGATATAACCATAGGTTCTGATGTCCTTGTCTCCATTATCAGGACTGCACCGTGCAGTGTTGCCGGTGAATACAGAACCATTAGTATTACAGTTAGTTCCTGCACCCCCAAAACCAAGACGAGAATCTGGACTTAAGCAATCGTTTTCTTGATTACTGATGATCCCAATACGTACAAGTTGGGATTTTTTAGTATGAGAATTGAACCCTTCTTTGTTACAGTTTCTCTGCAGAGAAGACCCAGGGATGAGAGACTTCCACGCGCTACGACCAATCGAGAAACTGCGGTAACGTCCGTCTGCTATCACAGAGTACAGCGAACGTGCCCTAGAGATACATGCGCAAATAGACATCAGTAGATGCTTGCAGATCTGTACGCATTGTCAGCAGAGTGTCTCTCTTTGACAGACGATCATTTCCTACCTGTACGTTAGGCGAATCCACTTCGGCTTGCTTTGAAAGGAAGTTCTCATTCCCAGACAAAGACGTTTGAAGGGCATCGTCCAGTAAGTAGGTAACTTGGTTTCTTGATGATCCACTCCTGATTGGCCCCCAGTCGCGTGATAGCTAGCTCTGTTTCTCCACAGGGCCGAATCATATCGGAATGTAGGCTGTTTAGTAAAAATGTGAATTTCCTTTTTGATATAATCGTTTGATGAGGAATCAACAGCAAATAACATCATCGTCAACAACATCAACGACAACAGCAGCAACAGCAACAACAACAACAACAAAAAAAGAGCAACAACGACTATAGGAAAAACAACTGTAGACAAAAACAAAAACAGCAGCAACGGCAACAATAATTACAGCAACTCCAAGAGCAGTAACACAAAATTCAACAACACCAACGGCCACGACAATAACAATCAACAACAAAAACACACTGAACTTTACCAGGTATCCATTAGTCTTCATGATGGTAGTCCAGCCTCCTCCTCCACATCCGGGAATGTTCTCCATGTAGCAGTACACCTTAGTGACAGATGGATTAGTTTTGATGTAATAGACACCACTCGGGGCAGACCTACAATATACATCAGAGAGAGAGAGAGAGAGAGAGAGATAAAAATTCAGTTGTATATTTTGAAAACAGGATCCTGCACACAATAAGGAACCCGTAAGGCATGTGTCCTTCGCTTATACTACTAAAGTCTGTGACGGACCCAGAGAGGTGGTCACAGGGTGACTGTGACCATCCCCCCCTTTTTATCTTGGAACATCGTAATCTACTTAAAGATTATTTTAATTTTCAAAATTTTACACTTTCAGTTTGTTGAATTTTCATTTTTCTTGTGATTCCCCTACCACAAATCTTAGATCCGCCCCTGCGAGTTGAACGAGACATTGCCTAGTGTAACATACCAAAAGTATCTCTCTGAGTTTTACTTGTCTCGTGCAACTTGTGCACCAAACTTGCAAGGAAAATTCCCTAGCGTAACAGCACCTTAACTGAAAATTTAAGGCCGGAACAATCCGACTCACCAATCATCCTGGAGGATCTCTTTGCAAGATGGAGCTGGATTTTTAGCACTGCCAAGTTTAGCTGTCATGCTGACATAACGTACCCCATCACACACCTCAAGACCTCCATTCCTATAAATGGCTGATCCTTTGTTTCCTTCGTTACATGGTTTGCCTGTAGAACCGATTTGAAGATTGTAAAACGCTCCGTGTATTCGCACTCGTCCTCCTTGCCCTGGTTGAAGCACCACGTCTTTTCCTTTGTCAGAGGTCAGCCACACTTCGCCATTTTTGTAAGTCAGGGAAGCTCTCCTAAGATTTACAACATCAATACATGTTGTCTTTGTTTAATGACTTTTAGCCACGGCGCAACGACGTCATTTTTAAACGATATGGCAAAAACACTTGATAAAGTTTATTTATGTACGGGTTCTGTATGGGATATCTCGATTCCATAATGCTTTCAGTTACAAAAAGACAAGACTTTCGTGTTCAAAATATGCTGTCTCATCCATGATGGCATTTTTATTGGTTAAAAATCTGTGGTCATACTTTACTGAAGATTTTCATGTTGAAAATACTACATGATGTCAGGAGTAAAACGAAAACAATAAGAATTGGGGTTGGGAGGTCACCAACTTAGTTCAGTAGCCCTATGACGTGTAACTACACCATATTTGTAGATGAAAACGGCTTTCGCGCGAACTTGATGAGCGCAGCAGGACAGAAACAGGACGCAAAATGCGAGGAATTCTTATAATTTTTCTTCAGTCTTCCAACAGTTCTAATCATGATCTTCAATAAGCGAAGGTTGTTTCGTCATGTTATCACAGTCACTTTCAGGAAGGAAAGACCGCTCAAACCCTTTTAATACATGTCGAGTATCACACATACATACATACATACATACTTTATTGAAGCTTGAAATAGAGTAACCGACCTAATTACTCGGGCTTTCGAAGAAATGCCCGAGTTATAATTTCGGCTTCGTTTTTTTTATTCTGTTGTTCAGTCATAAATCGCCCTCTGGTCTTCACGGCGCATGCGTATTCTAAAGCGCATGCGTAGAATGTATCACAAAGATCACATGGTCGTGATAGCTAGTGATAGTGCCAAGGTACAACTGGAAGAACTGTTTGTTTGTCGTTGGTAAAAAGCATGGATATCGTGGTTTCAAATACGCTCAAAATGCATACAAATACACACGCTGTTCGCGGTAGGGCCACATCAAAGTTTTCACAGTTACTTTCAGGAAGGAAACATCGGTCAAATCCTTTTAATACATGTCGAATATCACATGAAATAGAGTAACCGACCTTATTTCAAAGTGATAACGAGATTTTGACGACGCAGGAAGCTAACAATCTTTTGATTTTGTTTCTTTTATTTTACTTAAAAGTGAAAAGTGACATGTGCTTCAATAAAATTGAGTTTTACATGAAGCCATTACAAGTAGCAATAACCATTATATTAAAGGCTTAATGAACAATCTTCAAAAAGAAAAGAAAAGAAAAGAAACGAAAGAAAGAAAAAAGGCACGATAAAAGATTTTATACATTAAATTTATACACTTACTTGTTAATAGCCGTGTTGACTTGGAGTAGAGTGAATACCAAAAACAGCAGAAAAAACAGCTTGAACGATTTCATCTCGCTTTTTCCGGTATTTCTCGGGTATGATATCTTTAGTTTTAGAAAATATAAAAGACGCGTCGTTTTTCTCAAACCGCTATCTCAATATTTCACTGTTCTCAAGCAAAGGAAAGCCTGCTTAAAGTCTTTTAATGAAACTAAATGATATCTTAACACCAATTATACAATCATACCATTTACCACGTCAGTAAAATAAATAAAACTAGACAAGTCAATCAGTTATGTCAACTAATAATGCTTAATGGCGGTTTGTAGAACTAATTCTTACTGAATGTTAAACTAATACGACATTACACGAAAAAACGCGAACTAAATAAAACAGACCTTCACCAGCTGAGCGACATTAAATTTTCGAACCAATCATAGTCCATTGTGATTTTTCATAGCCGGGCCCTATGTTCAAGCACTTTTTTCTACCCGAAAAAAATTTGAAAATTTAATTCCGTGTATCTTTAATCCTGCAAAAGTAAGTCCAAAACTATTAATCAGAGTGAAATTTTATCTGAGTTATCTAAAAACCACGTGAGAAATGATTTTGAGAACAGAGAGCGAGGGCCGGAGGTTTTGATATGCTTTGGGCGAAGCTGGTTGTTCGCTCAGCTAGCAAGAATTAATGTTGGAAAGATCCGGGTTGTTGGAGTCAATTCTTAAGTGCGGTTCCATAAAAGCATTATAGTGTACGCAGCGTGACGAGGAAAATGCCTTGTACACTTGAATCGGGCCAGCATGTCGTCACTATTGCGGTGTAGGATTCCATAACAGCATTTAAGTGTACGAAGGGTACGAGGAAAATGCCTTGTACACTTGAATCGGTCCAGCATGGTGTTGTCTTGTCTTAGGGACAATTAATTGGCAGGGGAGGCGTAGTGAGGGGGGTAGGAGGGAATGCAAATATAAGGGGAGGGTTATCATTATATGTACTTCAACAGGGGAGGCGTATCAAAACTGTTTAAAGCTTTTTGTGGTGGGCACACATTTTTGTATTTTCCTTTTAAACCTTCTCAATTCAGTATCTTCGTTCTTAAACTGTATCTTCTGTAAATTACAAGAAAAGAAAATCCAATTAGTATCTAACACTGATAACTAAAACTTTGCTGTTTTCGAGCAAAGAAAATTTGCTAAACGAACTTTTTTGCTGTATACTTCTCGGCAAAAAGTTCAAGGATGAACAAGACGCGGTAGACTGCTAAGTATACTCTTCTAGTTACGGCCACCAACAGGAAATACGCAATGGGATAACCAATCAGTTATGTCAACAAATAAGGATTCCTATATGCCTTTATCCATCTGCATCATGTAGAATTTGACAAATCCTAATGGAGCAAAACATGGCAGGAAAAAACACGAAACAAAATAGACAGAATAATTATTTTTCATTTGTCTAAAGTGGGAATTCTTTGACAGTATCTCAAATTTATGACAATCATGACGAATGTACAATAAAATTGATCTATGGAAAACTTCCTTCTTGACTAGAATCCCAAACAGCGTTGCTGAAGGCTTTGTTTTATAAAGGTTTTTTAAACTAAAGGTCAATACAGCAGAGCAGATTTCGTATGACTGTGAAAAGCTCGCGGCACTAACACGGTCGTAGTGTGGTGGCACGGTCAAGGCACATTTACGGCACCGATCGTGCTGCGAGTAGTATAAAGTCGAATGTTTTCTGAGAGTTTGTATGGAAAAATGTACTGGACCACACGAGCTTGTTGTCCAGCACATTTTCCCCATAGCTGATGCAATTTTAAATTTTCTATTGCATGCTGTTGTTTCTCCTGTGTCAAACATTTTGAGCTGAAACTTCACCTTCTTACTAATATCAAGATGCTCTTTCCATTTCTGGAGTTCATTTTGACATTGGTGCCGAAGGAGTTTATGGTCACATGACCTGTTAGTGTAAGAGGCCTATTGTGGAAAACTCCGGAAAGGAGCAAATCATTTTTATTTTTTCTTCTTTTAATTAAATATAATCTATACAGCAGGTAAAAATCTTGGCTGGCCATGTGTTTACTGAGGCGATAGGCGCTAACGGACCTGTGATCACCTGACTTGGCAGTCATTCGATATGGTGGTATCACAGGGAGCCCAAGCTTGGATTTTGTGAATGTAAATGCTTAACAAAAATTCTCCATCATTTTTGTTTTCATATTTCTTCCTATTTTTAAAGATATTAACAAAATCCAAGCTTGGGCTCCCTGTGGTGGTATGCACACAAGTCGAACATAACTGTCGCATAACCGTTGGCATAAGTAGTTTATCAGTTAATCTGTTATTATAAAATTTTGCAAATGAAATAGCTAATTTCTCTAAAACTATTTAAGGGATTACACTCAAATTTACAATATTCCCAGGATCAATGACTTCTTTTCATTTCTGCCGTCTGTTTGTCTCTAACTAGAAATCTGATATTATGTAAATGAAATATTATGTAAACATTGTGCCCACCTATTTGAGACAGTTACTCTGTTTAGTCTATTGATTTTGATTTAGAATTTGATGGTATTAAAAGTCAAAATAATCAATCGTTTCCCCAGATTTAAACTTGTCCTCCAACAATAGATTTATCAATTTAGCTGAAGACTGTTCCGGTTTCAGGATATTTTCCGCCTAAAAATTAGAATCAAATTTATGATTAATAAATCAGCTGTGGCAGACACGCACCCCAAAATCTTTCGGTATTATAAAACAAATGCTCTCCTGATGTTTATTTATTGCTATTTTCTGGACTCTTGTATAATCAATATGATCAAATGTTTCTTTCTGTGCAGATGGTAGTCCAGAACCACAGGGTGCCCAAGTCAAAGCTAGACGCTCTTTGAGCCTACACTGGGCTACCTATGGTGTAACGTCACGGTTTTTGTAGCGCGTGATCGAAAAATTACACAAATAAAGGTCGAGGTTTTTGTACATATGGTAGCGGAAACTACAGAGACACGAGACACGAAAACGGAGACATTGCATTTTTAGATTGTCCGCAGGTAGCCCAGTAATTGACTCATGATTGACTGAGATTGGCTGCCAAGAGCAACAAGATGTACAAGAATAAGCAATCATTGGATGAGGTTGATCAGCCTATGGCTTCGGCAGATAACACGATCTTGGTCTTGACAACCACGAAAACCAATAACGGGACCACATTCACTTGGGCGTATTTGTTTTCCCACTTCAGACCACGTGTCATTCCCTTGGGTATTATTTCTTTGTTCCTCGGTATCGCTTGAGAAGATACGTTAATATGGATTAGCTTCGAACAAAGAATTGTATTCTCAAGGGAATGACACGTGGTCTGAAATGGGAAACGTTACGCCCAAGTGGATTTGGTCTACTTTTTATATACATTTTGAAAATTTAGTAAATAGACCTTTCCCGAATTCACTTGGATGATCACGAAACAATGGTTTCAAGTTGAGGTTGGCCTTGATAAACAAAAAATCAAGTTCAGTCACGACTTGAAACCATTGTTTCGTGATCATCCAAGCGAATTCGGGAAAGGTCTATTCTTATCTTTTAACAATCATAGGTCCATACACACTAAGCCGATTTTTCTCCAGGTGCAGGCTCCTGGGTCATTTTGTACAACTAGTTAATACACAAGAGAGCATGCTGTGGGAGTTTGCTGCATGGTGTGGTCATGCTTGCTGATATCTAACTATTTTAATATCAGGGAGCGTGAGACAGGGGTAAAATTCTGCTCCCGCCACAACCTTTTTTACTCCTCAACTTGAGAAATGTATTATCTGGAAAGGTTTCTTTTTTTGCAGATATTACGTTTATCATTACAATTTAGCACGCTAACAGGATCGGCTGTACGTTATTAGCCAATCAGTGGCAAGATAGTGAGTAAAATGTATATATATAATGTATGGTAGATTGACGTAAGGAAATCATGATAGCTATGCGTTACCTTGGATAGCATTTCCTTGACTTCGATGTTTATAGTATTTGTCATTAAGTTGTTATACATGTCAGTGTCAAGAGGTCCAGGTGAATAACAGAGCACTTTTACATCAGGCTGGCATACAAAATAACTCAGTTAATAAATAAATAAATATGGGGTGCTAATGTAGCAGATTTCATAATTGCCTCAATATGCTTTATCTCTTATTTGTCTGTGAAGGCTTTATGGGCTGCACATTAAAGCACCTTTAGCAGCAACATAGCTTTCAATCATGAGTAGGTAATCAGCATATTAGATGTTATACATCCAGTTGGGGCAGGCTGTTGGACCGGGAGACAATCCCCAATGCTCTTATACAAATAGTTCAACAGGTTCTGTAATCTAGAGTGTTCTAATGTAGCTAGCTAGGTTGGTATCATGTGTTTCTTCAATCTAGAATATTTTATTATGGAAATAATAAAATGTCCCCTATGTACAGGTTAAGAAAGGGATGGGATACAACAGGGCCTACAAGTTTAACGTCCTTATCTGAAAAGATTTGAATGCCCTAACCACTGGTAGATCTAATTACAAAGACAGCACCTTCTCAGTTATTCTAAGAGTCTGACTGTTGTTCCAGTCAGGGCTTGAACCCATGACCTCCCACACATCAGACTCACTTTGCCAACTGAGCTAACTTGGTGGTGGTTAAAACTCAGGAGAAATCAAGTAGTGAGTAACTGCAAATAAAGGGGGTTAGGGTGAGGTGCTCAAAGGACTGATGTTTGACTTGCCTAACACCAATACTATGCTTTGCAAGTTTTGTCATAAAGTTTGAACTTCTAACTTATGTTTCCAAGGGCAACTGCTACTATGAAAATGATCACATTTGATTGGCTGAATGTGTTTGGTCTGAAATGTTGAACTAAGTAGATACAAATTCAGCCAATTAGATGTATTGTAGCTATAGGACCTAATATACACTTATTTCAAAAAAGGTTGTCGCAGCATTGATTGACAATTGACAATAGGAGACCGCAAGGGACATCGGTACTTTTAAATGTAATTTATTTATTCATGGTTTCACTTGATACCATGGTAAAGCTTTCCATGCTGTCTTCAGTTCTGCAGGTGAACATGTGTCTGTTTGAGTGTGTGTTTTATTAAATGAATTTAAGTTTAATTTACCAGCATCCCTTGAGGTCTCCTATTGTCAATTGTCAATTGATGCCACGACAACATTTTTTGAAATAAGTGTATCTTCATCAAGCATTGTGACCCCCCTGTTTCACATTTTGCTCTGTGGATGCCCCCCCCCCCATGGAAGATTTTGAGCTAGCTGGCCCATGCGTTTTTATGGGAAGTGTACATGTAAATGGACATTTTTCTGGAGTTACCTCCTCTTTGGCCATCACTTTGTGAGCCATTTCACTTGCAGCTTTTGAAGTGCAGTAAAATGAGAACCCTGCAAAGTCTTGTCTTGCCATTAGTGATGAGATATATACAACATATCTTTTCCTACCAGCAAACACTTTTATAAACTTTGACCTAATTGACAACAAAACAAAAATATTAATTTGGTGAAAACTTTTAGTCTAAGCACTGCTTCCTTGAAGAAAATGTTCCCTTAGCCATCTCTCAAAAGGAGATAAATTTGGCTATGGATATACATGTAATTCTGGTCAGAATTACAACCATTTTGTAACAGCACACATGGGCCTTACTTTTCTTAAGCTCTTAATATTTAAGTTTCATTTTAACCCTATTGTTATGTCATTAGTCAGATATATAAACAAGTAGTTCTAGATATGATTGAGTCAGATGCTCATAGAAATTTGATGGGTTAACAATAAAATTTTCAACCTTGTGAAATTTGTGGGTTTTTCTTGGTTTAAGTAATTGTTTTGCAATCTCTGATTCACCTGCATGTAGCTGACACTGTTACACAATTAGCCTGAATGCAAGTCAAAATTTACCATCTTCAGATCTGCTGATAAATCTGATTCAGGAAATAGGGGCTACTGACATAATTATAAATTACAACTACAATTAACCTTTAACAATTTTGATTCTTAAATAAAATAGACCTGAAAGCATGTTGGAAATTTAGCTTTTTCTTCTGGTTTTATATGACATATTAAATAACAAAGTTTCTACAACTATCAAATTAATATAAACAAATCTAATGTATTTAATAGAAATATATTTCCCAGAACCATGAGCTGTGACTACACTATCTGCCCCTTCAAAGATTTCATTTTTAGACATTTTATAAGTACTCATTTCATCTACTTACATTACAAAGAATGGACCAGTCACATTGACATTCAAATGGTTCTGTAATTCCTGTGGGTTTTCAAAGTCCTGGATTCGTTTTGATACATCTCCAAGCACACCAGCATTGTTTATTAACAAAGCAGTGCTGAATTCGGCAGGGTCCACCTTAAAATTTAATGATCCTTTTGACATAAAGTATATATAACTAAGTAGAGTGATGGCATTGTAACCCATGAAATAGTTATTAGAAGTCTAATAGAAGTATATAAGTATAACACTAATTTCACTAATCTTTTTTGTCTATTTGTCTATTAGGCTTTAACTACCGTATTAGTTTATGTTTCAAGGGTTAAGTGCCATCACTGTATACATGTACTGAGTGATAGACAGATGGACAGGGAGCACAAGCTGGCTGAGAGCTCCTTAGGGATAGGGTAATATGTATGACTAAATAAACAATCAAAATAGAATTCTCTTTTGCTCATTTTCATTTCATCTAAGAAACTGGGAACATATGGTCCTATATAAAAGGTGTGTGTGTGTGTGTGTGTGGAAGGGGTGGTGGGGGGGGGGGGGGGGGGGGGGGGGGGGGGGGGGGGGGGGGGGGGGGGCGGGTGGGGGGGGGGGGGGGGGGGGGGGGGGGGGGGGGGGGAAGGGGAAAAGGGGATAGGGGCTGGTATAAATAGGGGTGGGTTACCAATTTTTATGCATGGATATATAGAGTGAAGATGACTTGGTCAGATGGGGGGGGGGTGTTACAGAAAAGCATGTAAACATTTGCCTTTCCCTTCTGAGATTGCCAGTTTGATTGATCCCTGTGGATATACTACTGCTAGTATTTGTTTGATTTAGATGGTGTACTCTCTTCACAAAATTCAACATGTGTTAATTGTCAGTCAAAGTCATGTGCTGTAAACATTTAATATGGTAGTGTGTGAAGCCATCACTGGAGTGAACCTAGATGGCAAAAACCCTTTGGGAAGAGTAATGTAATATATTAACAAAAAAATTTATAAATTGCACGACTGCTATATATAAGCATAGGATTGTTAGACAACACTTTCACGATTGTATAGAAATTCTTCATGTGATATAAGCCTTTGTTATTTAAGGCTCATTGCATGCAACAGTTGCATAGGTGAACAATTTGCAATTTTACCATTAGCAACATTACAGGCAACAATGCGTTGTGTCTCCTTTATGTGCCAACCAGAGATCGATTGGCTGGTGAAACCAAGCAACTTGTGAAGATCACTTTTTGTAAAAGTGGTTGGCATATCAATATATCACTTGCTAGTAATTATGAAGATCACTATAATGACCAATGATCATTTCTGCTTACCCTCTCAAAGATCTTTTTCAAGGAAGAAGAAAGAGTTGAAAGATCTTCAAGGTTGACAGACACACATTGAACTGATTGCAGAGATAAAAAATCAGAGAAAGAAGAAAAAAATTAAATAAGTGGGACCACCACAAAAAGTAATTGTAAAGTATATTATACAGCAAGATCCTGTGTGAAGTGGAAATGTTGGAAAAATATGCCATTTGAGCTGAGACTGAACTTCAAATTAAATCTAATATAAACACCTAATTGCAAAAATGTTAATGTCATTAAAGATAAAAATTTATTCCTAATTGGTAATTTTACAAATCACTAAAAATTTAAATACCGGTATTCCTAGTATATGACAACGTTTTTACAATCAGGTGTATCAACAAAAAAAGTTTTAAACTTTTATAAAATACCTTTTGCAGAAGAATATATTTGACTGATAGCAGTTTTAGTTTTTTCTAGTCCTTCAAGTGACCTGGCCAGCAGTATAAATGTTATAGGGTTTTTTGTTTTCAATGCCTGTTTGGCAATATCAATAGCTAGAGCAGCTCCAAAGCCACGACTTGCCCCAGTTATAACACAACATATACTGGATTTTTCAGCAAACATCTTAGTGTAGTGGTGCTACAAAAGTTATAGTTAACAGTAAAGTTCTACAATTTTTGTGGATTTAGCTGATGTTACAATTCAGTAATTGGACATTACATAATTATATCATGCACTCAATTGAAAATGACAAAGGAGAGTTTTAAATGCACAACCATATTTTAAAAATCTGCATGTTCTTCACAAGGTTAGTGATAGGAGAGTTTAATAACTTCAGGTAATATGTGATGTCATCCAATTTTTTTTTCCAGTAGAAAGTAATCTCTAATGTACAGAAGGCGCTGTTTAAAAAAAGGCAAAATCCTACAAAGTCATATTGCAAACTGAAGCTAATGCATTGAATATTAAGATTCCTTTTACTCTGATGAAGGGTGAAAGCTCGAAACGTTAGTAAAGTTAAGTATATTTTTTCTTCTTTTTTTCATGGTGTTACAGATTTCCTTTCATTGGTCATTAAATATTAAATATCATTTGTAAATTACTTTAGCCTGTTTTTTGTATCTAGAATTAACACCCTGTTGAAGTCATCTCATTTGCATTTCTTTAATCCTTTACTATTAGGAAATATGTGGGTGAATAACCAATAAAAATGAACAATCATATTATCAGAAACGTTTATATGGATAATGGAATTTTAAAATGTGGTATTAGGGTCACTTAAAGGCCCGGTTCAGACGTCGAAAATTGTCACGTCGAATCTAATAGACCTTTTTCGAATTCGCCGAATACCACTGTGTTTCTTGATTACAGACAGGGTTAGCCTCATTTCAGTGTCAACATATGCATAATAACAAGATAGATCGAAGAATGCACCACTTTAACAATACAAACACTTTGAAATTCCACGGACCTTCACTGTAACGCGTGAATATTCTACATAAAAACGAGGCTAACCCTGTATAACGGAGAACTCGAAACTAGAGTATTGCCTGTTACTTTAAGGAAAACGGCTAATACTTAGCACCAGGAGACAGCATGGGTTAAGTTTGGTATACAGAATTCTACTATTTTCAAAGAAAAACAGCGCTCAATCAAAGGCCTTAAACGTAAATGTTATATAGGTCAATGAATTTGATCTGCTCGCGGCGGGTTGCTAAAGCCTAATCTGTAATAACTGGACCCCTTACCTGTCAAGATAATCCAATTATAGCAGCAGAAGAGAGGACAAGAAGAAGAAAGAAAAGATATCAAGTCGAAATTTGAGTTTTTGAATTTGATTTTGTAAAGATAATTGGAACGTTTGTTTGCCCATGTTCGGTCGATGACGCTAATTCATAGCCACAAAGGACTGCAGATACGATAATTCGTCTCAAATGAACGCTCAACGACTTTCTCCCAGTGCCTTTAGCCTCCCGCCGGTTTAATAATATAGGTGCATTAGTACTACAGTGTGTGGCATACTTCTCATTTAGGGAATTCACTGACCATATCTTTTTACCACGCACCAAAGAATTGTAAAAATTCTCTAAAATTCAGTCATGCCTAGCAGTACTTGGGCCGTCTTCTCAAGTAATATTTGTCTTACCTGGCTGTCTAGACGTCTTGTGCCGCTAAAAGACCTTCTCGTTTTCACATTTTATCGCCGCTTTCTCGTTGCAAGGCCAGGTATCCCAATCGGAGTATCATTTTGAAAATCTGGGCTACCTGTGGAGGTGGGTTGGAAAATAAGCAGGGGAGGGGGAGGGAGCTAACTGGCAGTTCTCATAAACTCACTCCGGAGCATGCGCATGCATTCTGTATTTACAACACCCAAAACTCAACTCACATTTGAAATTTTACGGAGGTAAGAAAATAGGCACTAGACGACAAATAGAAGGCGACAAACTCAACTCACAAAGTAGGTATTAAACATCATCAGTAGAGAGTTTGCGGGTTTGCGCTATCCCGTCGGAAAACTGTGCATGTAAACGTATTTCAAAAACCGCTGCAGCATTAGGCTATTTGCATGATGGTGTCATTTTACTACTAAGACCAGAATGCTTTGTCAAAATACTCTGTTATTCAGATTTTTCTACTCTCCTGGGAATAAAGAGACAATTGGTAAAATTTATCTGACAATAGACACCACTCAAAACAGTCTGGTCTTGGTAGTAAATTACGCCATAATGCAAATGCCTTTTCGCAGCATCAATTGACAATAGGAGACCGCAAGGGACATCGGTACTTTTAAATGTAATTAATTTATTCATGGCTTCACTTGATACCCCGGTACAACTTTCCATACTGTCTTCAGTTCTGCAGGTGAATGTGTATGTTTGTGCTAATAAATTAATTCGAATCATGTATAATATAAATAAATTGATTCGAGTTTAGTTTACCAACTGTAGAGTGAATATTAATCATTTCCTCGTACTGACTCTTATCAGGTTCCTATTTATGGCGGGCGCCTTTGGAATCGACGAATATCATGCTGCCATCGAAAGAATTGCTAAGTACGGCGCAAGGCCACACACTCGGGAAAGAACAACAAGCTGAGCCCAAAGCGTGTGAAAAAACTCTACTCAGATATCAAGAATGGCAGAAAATATTCAGACTCTTCAAAAAAGATGGTACATTTTGTATCGAGTTCACCAGAAGAATGGAGTTCGACGATTGCTTGCTTGAAGATGTTCCCGGCCCACAAAACCACGTTTCTAATGACGGCACTGGGGTACAATCACATGACATATATGATGACGTCATACGTGAGCAACCCGCCCACAGCACTTAATGATGACTGAGTGAGTCTCCAACCAACTACAAGTTAAATAAAAGTCCAATCCTACATCTTTGCAATGCAGGTTGCCAGGCTAATCTTGCTGGTATTTCCGCGCGCGCTACAAATTGGTTGTCTTTTTAGCACAGGGAGCCCAAGCAATGAATCTGACATGAATTAGAAAAAAATATGTTAAGAATATGAAAAATAATATTTCAACCTTCTAAAATTGTTTGTGTCTTCTTTATTTAACCTCTAGAATGGATTAAAATGGTTTTTAAAAAATTTCTTCCTCCATGGTTATAATAATTATTATAACCATGGAGGAAGAAATTTTTTATTTATTTTTCATATTCTTAACATTTTTTTTCTAATTCATTTCAGATTCATTGCTTGGGCTCCCTGTGTTTTTAGTACCCAAAAATGTCTTTTAGCCCCAAAGAAACCTCCGGTGCTTGGAGTGGCAACCTGAAACAATGGCGCGCGTCAGCTTTTTCTTATTTTCCATTTTATATGCTACAGAAAAAATAGCGGAAATAGAATAAAAGAAAATGAATGGTGGCGATGAAGGTGGCGAGAAAAATTGTAACGGTATGAGAGAACCATATATAACAAATGAAACGGTCGCCATGTTGGATGACAGAACACGAGAAACCACTGACCAAATCCAGGTAAATTCAAGTCATCCAAGATGGCGGCTATGACGTCACTCGTACGAAACACGACTTCCTGGTCCAAAATGAAAAGCAGTTTCGTGAAGATTTTTCTTCGATTCTTCTTCAAAGATACACCACATTTGGGCTATATTTTAGCGGATTTTGTGTACACAAGTCTGTAGCAGTAGAAATAAATAAGACTGGCACTAGAAGGTTGGGCTCCCTGTGGTCGGATCAAAACAAAGATGGCGGGCCAGCATCTTCGTGTGCTGCAATCATGGCGACATTTCAACAGAATATTCACCACAAATATCGGAAATACAAGTCTAAATTCGAGTTCTTTCAAAAGACTATTATCATCAAGCTCCTGCAGGAAAAACCTAGGGGTGTTTTCATTGCACAAATATGGACACTTAGCGCCATTATTGACGACTGTGAACCGAACTCAAGGTGAAATTCAAACTCATGAAATATAAAGCTTGTGGTTTTGTTTGTACTTTGTTTATAAAGCTTCACGTGCATATAATATTAAATTGCTGACTGATTTATAATAAGCTGTAAAAGACATAATGGATGAGCTGTATTTGTTGTTGAATAGTCGTTAAAATCAGCTGTCATTTCAAAAAGTCCATTAAGTTAAGCTTTTTCAAACAAATGCGCAATATTAATCGTAAAGTTAATAAAAGTTTAATTCGCGAGGTAAAATTATGTGTGTGCAATTGAAAAATATAGTGGCACTTTTATAACAAGAATTACATTCTGTTGGGATAATTCTAAATGGCGGATCTCAACATTTAAAAATTCAGTGATCGATCAGAATCGATATCAATCAATAACAATTTATCAATTTTTAGCAATAATTGATGAACAATGGATAACATGAATATTTGTGATTATTGATTAATTTGAATACCAATTGATATCAGTCGATATCAGTTTATTAATTGAAAATTTGATATTCGATTGAATATTCAATAATTGATTGAATTCATTGTCATATAATAGTTTTCACGGATTTGTAAGGATAATGCAATGGATAGTTACTGTTCACAATCTAGCCATTCTTGTATCCTTAACCTTAATGCAGGTTCACAATGGCAGTAAGGCACAGTGATCAATAACCTTGAAGATGTGTTTCACAAGTCTATCTTCAAAGACCACATTGCCTTATTGATAGCCAGATTGACAGCATTGTGAATGGCCTGGGCCAGCAATATTTGAAGCAATCGATTGATTTTATCGATTGGTCAATCAGTTTTGTGATTATCGATTGATCATCAATTGCCCGATACCAATCGATATCAGTTATCTAATCATTTCAATTGATATTGATTTATTGATTACAATTCAGATCATTGATTTTATTGATTGCTTATGCCAGGAATCCTGAAAGCTAAAATTAAAATTTAGGTATTTTCAAAATGTTAAGATCCACCATTTAGAATGATCCCATACCATATATTATACACCAAGTTTTTTCCACTTAAGGCAGTTTATACAGTAACTTACAGTATGCCCCTCTTCCTTGGTTAATAAGAGGTATATCTTCTATATCTTCCACAGCTCGCAGCATGTTCATACAAGTACAGGAAACACCAAATCCAAACAGTTTAAAGTTCATTCCAGGAGAACAGATTCTTGAATCAGGAACTATTAACTTTGATAGTGCTAGAGGATCACATGGTTCACCATTAGCCAGGTAATTAAGTACAGTGTTAACAAAGAGTTAAACACATGGAGCCACCAGCAGACCAGCCCCCTAATGTGACTTTCACTACCTATGTAGCCATGTGGCCTAGGGCTATGGAAATGGAGATAGGTGTCGCCCTATATGTCACTTGATGTGAGAAGGAATTTAACTTTAACTTAACAAAGAGTTCAACCCAGGGGCAGATCCAGGATTTTTTTAAGGGTAGTGCAGCATTTATAATCTGGACTCAAGTACCAAAAGTAATTGACTGTAAGTAGCTCATCTCAGGGGGGGGGTACAGACCATTGTACCCCTCACCTGGTTCCACCCTCTGCTGCCTGCTAGGTTCCAGTATTCAAGATATAGCATTCCAAAGAAAATCCAATAATTTGTTATTAAACTTTTAAACTATGCATTCAGTGATGACAAACATAAGAAATTTACTGCCAGATGCTTAATTTTAAATGAAATGAAAATATAAGATTACCATATATTCTTAATGAGAATAATTGATATTTTTTTGTCTTGCAGATTGATGTAATATATATATTTTTGTTTGATTCAGGAGTTTGTTTAGAATATCTGGAGTCAAATCTGTCATGTTTGGTCCAGAGTTCATAACCGTCACAAAGGTAACAGGGTTTGAATTTATGTTTGTTTGTTTGTTTGTATAGAGAGGATTTCATATGCATAAGAATTATTATCGCTAACAGCAAATTCATTACCGCACCATATTATATATGTACTACTTCTATATCATGACTGTAACTATTAGAAGTGTGATAGGATAATTCAAATGATTCAAATGAAAAGAATGGGATGCTATAATTGCAGTATTATGACAAACTCTACAATGTGCATGAGATTTGTTTTGAAAATATTTTCACTCAATGTTTTGCATTTTTTTTAATCAGGCAGATGATGATATAGAATGGTCATTGATAAAACCAGACATATTTGCTACCATTATGGATTTCTTTGCCAGTAATTTACCCATCCTAAATGAAGAGCAGCAACCTACTGACACTGGTATGTCTACTAAAGTTACCTCTGTCACTGATAAATGCAGTTATATACATCCCATGTATGTGTTGTGTGTTGTGTACAACTGCTGTAGGACATAAGAATAATCACTTCTGATTTGGCTGATTTTTTTTTTGGTGCTGGTGGTGGTCAGGGGAGGGGCTAAAATATTGAAGTATTGAAACAAATTCAGCCAATCAGAAGCCATCATTCTCATGGTCCATCCATCATTCCCACAGTCCATTGTGGCAGTTGCGTTTAGAAACATTGGGAGCTAAACATTAAAACCTTATGAAAAAATGTCTGTCTCTCCAAACTAAACTGAGAAGAATACTGTGTAGAAAGTGTCATAACCACTACATGTATTCACCTTATTCATATCTTTGGAAGAAAGATGTAAATAAGTGGCTTTTTACTTAGATGAAGGGCAGGAGATATAGAGGATATTACATGGGCATGCAGAGATATGAATTTTATCTTTGAGTTTTGACGATATCTCTTACGAGCGAGCGATATTCAACATGAGAAGATAAAATTTGTATCTCCAAGTGGCCATGTAATGTTCTGTCTATTTTATAAATATTGATGAAATATCCAGGATCAGGGAAGAACTTTAAGGCCATTTGTGATTGGTTGATTCAAGGGTAGTCATGGCAACGATGATATCTTCATATGTGAAGGATAAAAATGATATCTTCACTGTGTACAATTAAGTTTTAGAACAGGAGAAATTCTGGTATTTCATTGATATCTATATAATAAAGTATCTCTCTTTTTTCTATAGTGTTACACATTTCCTATTATTGGTTATTGTACTTACATTGTATTATACACTGATGCAGCCTATACTAGTTCACTTGCTAGTTTCCATGTATAAATAAGAGGCCAGTTTATTCCAAAGGGAAAAGAGGGCTTAGAAACTATAATTTATCTTTCCAGCTTTGTTTAATTTGTATATAATACTCATTTTATCAATATCCAACTTAGCTATAGATGCAGATGATGATGAGGTAGTCGCTATGATAAAAGAGCTGCTGGACACAAGAATTAGGTGAGTTATTTTAAAATAGTACTTAGGGCTTTTATACTGAACTGTACTAAATTATGTAATCATATTCTTTGTAGGCCAACAGTTCAAGAAGATGGTGGGGACATCATTTTTGTTGTAAGGGAGAAACAATTTGTTTTTTATCAAGATTTTTTTAAATAGATTATACCTGAAATTTAAAGTCATGGCACTTAACCTCATGAAACAGAAACTAATAGTTCAAGTCCAATAGACGAATAGACAAAAGATAATGGAATTAGAATTAACCTCTGTTAGACTTATAACTATTTTGTGGGTTAAGTGCCATCACTCCATATAATATAGCTTTATGTAACTAGTCATACTTATCAGTAACGGAATTGAGACCTAGCTTTTGTTCTTAAAAATGGAATCTGAATGTGCCAACGAAGTGATGAGATTTAAAAGGGAGTATTTTAGCAAGAGTTTGATTTTAGGCAATTGAAGTCGAATGAGAAATATTGCTTTGTGGATTCAATTTGATTGATCATGGAGTTGTTTTCTGTAAAATTGTGTGCAGCAGCCAATTCGTCCTGCCACATAATTAGAAGAAACTCACGACGAGACAGTTCCCATGGCTAAAAATAACAATTCCCATGCCTAATGATTTTATGGTGTAAATTTGTCTTGCAAAATGTTAAGAATAGAACTTTTAGGTTTTTCAAAACCAATACCAAGCAAACCTATGCACACTTCCTTATATGGAGTGCAATCTAGTCAAACCTGTTTAAAACAAAAGAAATGACACACTTCCGTAACAATCTCAAACTCCTAGTCTATGTTTGCCAACTTTGTTGGCAATTATTACAGAATATACTTAAAATTTTCACCTTGAATTTCAACCTTGTAATAATCTATTCAGCGTGCCGTAATTATTATTTACATATGTACAAGGCAGGATGGAGTTTCTCCACAGGACATCCTTACCTTCCCTAAGAAGAGTTTTAACATTTCTAAATGGGATTGGTTAGAGGGTAAGGTTGTGATAGTAGTGGGGGTGATGGTGGGGGGTGGGGGTGGAGGGGTAAGGATAATTTTTTATAACAAGAAAAAGAAAACAAAGAATGGTAACATGTCTTAGATTAAAATTATACTGGTAAAGTGAAATTTTCAAGAAATTGATGCTCTTTTCTTTGGTTTGGGGATTTGCAAAAGGACATCAAGGAAAAATAGGAAAAGTCAGACAAAAATATAGTTATATTTATCTAAATAATATAAACAATTACTTATTTTTTTCCTAGGGTTTTGAGAATGGAATAGTTAAGCTGAAAATGCAGGTAACACAGTAACTGTTGAAAGAACCAAATATTAATAGTTTAGTAATTTTTAGTACTTAAACAATTTAGAGCAGCATTTTTATCAAGAGCAAAAAACATTCATTTATTGACAAAAACAAAGTGGTTTTGTGCCACTGGCTTGCTTTGCACTAGACAGGATACCCATATCACCAGGGTGACTATTGAAATAACAGTTCTCAAACAGCAACCTGACACCTTTTCAACTTCTCTCTTATGCATTCACCTTGTGTTTTGAGCTTTGAATGAGCAAGAGTAAAGTTTAAAGTAGTGTGGATTGGCAGCTGGTCTAATATGTTATACATCTATTGTTTAGGGTGCCTGCTCTTCTTGTCCAAGTTCAATTGTGACACTAAAAAATGGCATTGAAAACATGTTACAGTTTTATGTACCTGATGTGGTTTCAGTAGAGCAGGTAGGATTTAAATGAGTAGATGGATGAATGAATGAATGACTGCCACCTGATTTGCTCAGTTGGTAAAGCATTGGTTTGTTGTGTGGGAGGTTGTGGGTTCTTTCCCAGCGGGACCAACACTCAGGGTCTTAAAATATCTGAGGTGCTGCTTTAATAATCTGCAAATAGTTAGACCTTAACATGGATCGGATGATCATGTTAATTGTGGTCCCACGCATTTGATTATATTCATTGTATTTGCATGTTATAAATGTTAAGCATTTCTTTATTTTATGTATTTATTTGAATGAATAAATGGATGGATGGATGGATGGATGGATGGACAGACAGGCAGACAGAGACTGAGCCAACGGATGGATGGAAAGATGGATTGACTAACTGGGTGGATGAATGAATGAATGAATGGAGGACAGACAGACAGAGGCTGAGGTGATGGATGGAGATGGACTAACTGGGTGGATCAATGAATGAATGAGTGAAGGAATGAATGAATGAGTGAGTGAATGGTGGACAAACAGACAGAGGCTGAGCCGACAAAAAGATGGACTGACTAGCTGAGTGAATAAGTGAATGAATGAAATGATGGATGAATGGCCAAAGGACTGACTAACTGAGTAATACCCTGCTTGCAGAGGTCTTTTTCTGCCCTCTGTTTCCCACAGGGTAGTTGACTGATACTGGATGATTGACTGACTGACTAACTGAATAGGTGTGTGAAATATGCAAAATGAGAACTCAAAGTAAACTACCTGTTCATCTTATAGGTTGAAGACGAGGTTGATGAAATCACTAAAACTGAATTTGAAAAACTGGAAAAGAAGCTTGAAGACATAAAGGAAACATGAATATGTTAGCTTGATGTCTACACAGCTAGCAGACTCTCCTTTAGCCTTCCTCTTATCCTTTCTTCCTGCTGTTCTGATGTATATATATAAACAATTTCAAGGAGATCCCTTTTAAAAACATGAAAAGGGTGAATAGGAAAATCCTAGGGGGACATTCCATTTTGTTTTGCAAAATTGAGTAGAGGTTAGATTATCTTGACAAATCTTGGGGGGAGGGGGGATTGAGTTGCAGAGGAGTGAGGCTGAAGTATATGGCTGAGCTGAAGTCTTGGAAGTTATTATGGGGAGGGAGGGGGGTTATGAAATTTTTGGTAGCCATTGCAAGGCCCGAAGCTTGCCGAACCCCCCTCCCCCACCACATCATGATAAATAAAAGCTCCCTTATATCTTTATGTGCTCAAAGTTAGGGAGTGGTCATTACGGTGGGGGGCTGGTGCATTTTGAGTTTTACTTACATGAATTTTGGTGACCCCTCCCCCTAAATTTCCCATTGTCTCTCTTAGCCTCCTCTCTTGTGGAACATAAAAAAATGCCGACCCCTCCCTATTTGCATAATCCCACTCTAAATAATGATCGGTCCCTTAGACGCGTTGACCTTAAAGTAACCAAGTTTACTAGTAAATCAAGATTTTGTAGGTACAGTTTGTGGTGCATTGCAGATATTTACTGTGGATCAAGTAGTATGTGACATATTTCACCATTCATAAAAGCTATGAAATGTAAGCCTTTTAAATGCATCGAGGAAGCGACAGATACTCGAATAGATTTCTATTTGATCAGCTTGTTTTTCATTGTCTAATGAATTATTTCCGTTCTTTTATTCACTATATTCAAATTAAGAAAAATAAAAGATGCCACACAAATACACTAAAACCACGTTATATGTTATTTATCATCAATATACAATTTCTTCTTTTCAAGAATAGTCTAGCACGGTCATCCTACGAAAATTTTTTCTACTGTGAAAAAACAAACCTAGTTTCTTGATAATCCTTGGGTTAGAACTGACCTCAAAAATGGATTTTCCTATTTTAGGATTTGGTATGAAATGAAAACTTCAGTGGCGGCCATGCTCTGGAGAGTGTTCTGGAGTGTGTTCTGGAGAGCTAAAATGGGAATTGAAATTTGGTTATAGATTTTTTGCGCGGGCAATAGGATATGATGCAGTGGGAATGGGGTTTTGACCACTGAAAATGGGAAATTGAATGGATAACATACGATTCGTCAGCAACTAATTTATCATCTGAAAATACCTCTATGATTTTAAAATTAGGAAAGCCTTTCAGAAATCCGATTTGAAAACAATATTTCGAAGCAAGTCAATTCTGCTTTGGTAAATTTCGATTTGAATATGAAAGAGCAGATCCTGTTTTAAAGATGTAGTATTCTCGTAGTTAAGATTCTAAATATCTCTCTCTCTTTGTGATTCTAAAACTTGCTTTTTTTTTTTTAGGATGTATTTTATCTATTTAATCATTATGTCACTTGCGAATCTCGCCTAACCTTATTAGTGTTCCTTAATTTTACAGCGGATTTGGAAAGTGAGTGGTCGGGAAAACGATATGAAATTCCTAGCCGTACCCTTTACCGGCTGAACTTTAACTACAAACGCGTTATGACAGGTCAATTCACACGAAAGCAATGGGAAGCCATTTCATTGTTCCCGCATGCCGTACCGTATACGTGCTGTAAGTCAGTACCGTACGTTTCCCACTTATACGATAACCATTCTTACGGGAAGCCATTTCATTGTTACCGCATACCATACCGTGTACGTGCTGTAAGTCAGTACCGTACGTTTCCCACTCATATGATAACCATTCTTATGGGAAGCCATTTCAGTGTTACTGCATACCGTACTGTGTACGTGCTGTAAGTCAGTTTCCACTGTCAAAACGAAACTGCTTTATTTCTTCACTCCCTCAGTCCGGCTGTTTCTTTTGGGGCGGTCAAAGTTTTGTATACTATGGCCTTGTGATTGCTGTACACCAATCACCTTGAGTATTGCGCTTTCTTTCATCTTGTCCGTGCGGGCTGAGACCGTTTAGTGTCCGATCGACTTGTATATTCATCATATACGATTCTCGTCTTCCACTGACCAACGACACACCAATCGCTCCTTCACGAGGTTGCGCAGATCTCGTGAACGAGAAAGGGTTCTCTTGCTCCATTCCAAGCGAACCTACCCTTCCAATCCTCAGCACACTCTTGAGTGCCTTCCGGTAAGAGGTGAGTCTCCAGCAGTAGATAAACGGATCAAGAGCGAACTTCAGAAACAGCACATCACTACAAATCTCAAGAGCTATCCTAATACTAAGCGTCCCTTCGAAGTTAGTCGGCTTCCAGTAGATATGTAAGAACTGTAGAATCAACGAAGGTAGAGTGCAGATGATGATGAACAACACCAGCACCAAAGTTAGGACAGTGAATTGTTTTTCTGAGCGTTTTCTGGTTCTTGTAAGGCCATGCCTCTGCCTGCGAGTGCCGTTGCTGTCGCCTTGTACAGAGTGATGAGTCGTTGCTAACGTAATGCGCTGAACTTGGTTTTGAAAAGCAATGAAAAGACAAACATATGCCACGACGAGGAGAATAACGAATGAAGTTGTGTGCATATAGAAGTCTAGTTTTCTGACAATTACTGCGTTGATCCCGCAGAAATGAAGAACCGAGAATAGAGTCGAGTAGACCCAAACACCAACGACACAAATGGTTACCTTCTGAGTGGTAATGAAGTTCCTGTGTTGGTGAGGAAAGCGAATCGCAGCGAACTGATTCCAAGTGAGAAACAGAAGAACCAAATATGATGCGTTCATTGTCAAGTATGACACCGTTGTGCCAAACTGAAAGACGCCTGAGAATCTGCCAGTGTTTCTCTCGCTTGGAGGTGCAATCCTGGTGTAAGAGATGATTGGACCGACTAAAAGACCCGTAAGAAGATCAGCTACTGCCAACCCAATCACGAACACGGTAGACGGGACTCTAAATGCCCTGAAGGGATCCTTCCATATCGCAAGGAGTAGGAGGCCATTCCCTAATGTTGCTACAATGGACAAAACAGCGATGAAAATCCCGGAAAAAGAATAAACGGGCCACAAGGATTCAATTAAACTTGGGTTAGAGATAGTATCGTTGGATGTTGGGGCTTGGCTGACGTTTGTAGATGAAGTTAACATGTCTGAAAACGGACGGTTTAAACCGCCTTCGACTTCTCGCAGCCTGTGTATGTAGTCTCTTTTGTCGCTGAACTATTATTTTTTATAATTGCTTTTCAAACATCTCTAAGATGTTATTGTGTAAACGGACGAATAGACTGTTACAGAAGTGAAAAAACGTTGACGATATATTGAGAATGTATGCACTCACAGTCTCTGACAAGCACAGTCCATACACCATCTGTCCAACACTTGGATGTCTAAGTGCTCAACGTTCTATGCCGCTAGAGTGTGTCTCGATTTCTTTTTGGAAATTTGCTCAGTATCATTCAAAGATTTGAGCGTGAGAGGCGCGTGTCACAATTAGGCCATTCAGGATGTAACTTTGTACGCTTGTGCAAATAAATACGCATGATTTCGAAATTTCAAAAGTAAATATACAATGTGTTAATTTTGATGTCGGTGTTATTGAACACAGGGTTCGCTGTCTCGCTCGCGAACTGTCGTGAACTATAATTGTTATCAAATTATGAGGCGACAAAATGAAAAGAGAAAGAAAGAAAGAAAGGAAAAAACCCCCAAAGTGTGAATGTAATTGAAGCTTATCTATGCGCCAAAGACGAGTACGTACGACCACATATATCTTTAAATCGAATCTACAGTAACAAATGTTGATAGCCATTTTAAAGATTTGCAAAGAAGGACCTTGTATCGTGCCAGTTGAACACGCTTTCAATAATATAATTTGATTTCCTGGCGTAAAACTGAACCAGCTTGGTAATATAATACAAGAACGGTTTTTGAGTGAAAACGGGCTTTCAGAATTGGATTGAACTTTAGGTAACAAGAAGAAAAAATAGGCAAAAGCCATCAGGCGTGGGAAAATTGGGAAGATAGTTGAAGAGGCATGAAGTGGCATGCACTTGAACACTAATACGCATGGGCCATTAATATCCTAAAAAACTCAACTTTTCTTGACTTGATCTAAACAAGCGTTTCATTTATTTTCAACATCTGCGGACCATTTCTCAATCTTGGTCCACGCTTCCATTTTAGTCCTACATATTTCATGAGAATTTTTTTTCCCCTGAACTTTTTCTCTCAGCGTCTAAAGATATCTTGCAGCTTTTCTCTTACCTCTTTCGGTAATCAGCCTGACATAATATTATACTGTTTTCCGTGTGTCTCTTTCCGTGTAAACACAAGCCTCATGTTGCGCATTCATTCCCAACACCTCTATGCTAACATGTGTCAGCTGTTGCCCTGAACGTAATGCAGTTTACTACTCGAAGTTTTTCAAAATGTTAGAATCGTCACGGCATGGGTAAATTTGGCAATATGATGATCAAAAAGTGTTGCCTCGATAGAATAGGACGTCAGACCAGCCTGAGGCGAGAAAGATGGTTTACGGACCTTATTCAAGATTGCGCACTGATCCAAATCCTGATACCAGATTTCTATAAATGTTTTCAATAACAATTTAAAAAGTGGTCATAAGTTTGCATCAAGTTTTCATGCAAGTTTTTTAGTTTTATGGCCCGTCAAGATTGATGCGCACGGAATTGAGTAATGGGTAAGTACTTTATAAGGCCGATATTATATACATCGGACATTGGTTATTGTTGGAAGTCTCGAACATTGCTTCGAATTCTCGAAGAAAGCAATATTCGAGAATTATAGCAATGCTTAGGGCGTATTATGGGCCTCATGAACTACTTACCCACAATCCTCCTCGGTCTTACCCTCGATGATTTAACCTTTTGAACCCGACAACGTTATTTCAATTTGGTGTATGTAGTATTTCTATTTTCAAATACTAGTATTTCAGCCTATTTGAATTTTTCCGCCATGCATGCATAATCCGTCAAATTTTGCATTGCTTCAACGGTCGCTAGGATTAAGATAGATTAATTTATCATTGTAAAACATTTTTGTTTTACTAATATCATTACTCTACTGGCCAATGGATAAATATTGGTTAACTGCAAATAGTAATTGCAAGAAGATGTTAACAAACGTCCACATAATTGTGAGACATCCTAGTTCATTCCATTGGTAGAATACAATACGCAAAATCTATGAAACATCTCTTGAAAGAGAGTGATAATAATTTTACAAAAGCTAGTTTCCGATATTAGTTACCTGCCGAAACTTGTTATTTTTTAAAAAGATATTGTGTCTTCCCAAGAGACTGATACAGACCCATTCAGAAGATTGTCCATGTTTGAAAGACTCATAAATTGTACTAAGTTTTCGCGCCCAAAAAATTCGTTGAAACTTGTCCCGGGAGAGTAATAAAGATTAAATACAAAAGACTATTTACTTTTGATTTTTTCTGCTGGTAATACTGAAGTTGTATTGGTCCCTGGTAATACAGATCTCAAGGTATATATAGTAAGATACTACATACAACTCCAGTATAATCATTAGAATCTCAATATTTCAAGACGAACTAGAAGCAAGATACTTGATCGTATTGATCAGACATAACCATGGCTAAGCTATTCAGTTTATTCTTCCTCTGCCTGGTGTTTTACTCCAGTGGTTTTAGAGTTCAGAGAACTGATGACATGGAGTTGTTCAAAGATGAGCATCAAGTGAAAAAAGTGGCGATTCCTGGTAAATATGATAATTTTGTTTATTATTACTTCAGTGTATTAAACACCAAGAAAGCAAGGTATGCTTCAAATAGGCTAAACCGGGATTGAGGGACGAAACAATTTGCATTGAAATAACCAGCACTTGATGAAACTCAAAGTCTTTCAGTGGATTTTGTTGTATTTAAAAAAGACTAACTGATAAATTGAAGTTTGTATCAAAAAATTGATAAACGAAAGTGACAGTTAAAGAACCCCGCTAAAATGGGTGTCTTGGGCACTTTTAGTCTAACTTGAAGCTTTTTGCATAGCTTTGCATTTTAGTAACCGTGCAGCGAACACTATATTCATCCCTAATTCCCCTAGCTATAACCAATCGAAATGCATCGGGTGAGGCTGAATTAAGAATAATGTACACATTTGAACACGGTACATAGTCTTCAAGATTTTATGTTTATGACAGCACAAAAATGAACAAACAGTGACGGCACCAATTCACCAACTCGCCAGCAGTAACTAAACATTTCCGATTTACCGGCCTTGGCACAATATATTAGTACCAAGACTTGTAGTACCAAAGTAACTCAAACCTCAAGTTACATGTCGTAGTTGAATGTCACATCATATTTCGAAATACGAATAGCAGTAATAAGAAAGTAGTTCAGAAAGATTATTTCTCTGGGACGTGGAAACAAGGTTTCAAAATTTCTGATTTATCCCGTTTCCCTGATTAACGCATCAGTAATTTTAACTAAGTTCTCCTTTCTTCTTCGTGATTTAACCCTTACTAATTTTTCTTGGTTTGCTTTCACAGAAAGAAGAGATAATCTTTTGGAGATGATAGCAGGTAATGACACATTTGGTAACTGGAAACTGATAGGACATCAAAGCCCTTAGCTTCGTATCGTTTTTGATTAACGTTCTGCATACTTTGTTAAAGTTGAAGGTTCTCATATTATATCTTATATCTTTCACACACGGCTTTAAAGTGGTATACAGAGAATATATTCATTTAAGAGCATTTTTAACTTTTACATTTGTTTTGGCGCCAAAATTTATGGAAAATCCGTTAATCGTTTAACAGTCATTGTTCTTGGTTTTGTTCATTGCAACAATAAACGTACAAAGACTTGGCCACCTTTATTATAATAATATTACAGAAATAAACTGTTTAAAAAAAAAAAAAAAAAAAAAAAAAAAGTCCATTTCCAATGGCTAGTTGAAATTTGCGATTTCCGGAAAGATAGTCAACATGATAGAGTAAGTATGGAAATGCATACATAACTAACTGGGGGCTTTTATTGATGGGAGAGTCTACCGAGCATGAAGGTGATGTAATATATGTTATATAGGAAATTACACCGTTCAAGAAGAATTAATGAAAAATACCGCGCGTAAAAGCCATTTGCATCAGGTCACGTAACCACAACCCCCTTAAATCAAGCAATGGTATCAAAATGAATTCCAGAAATGGAAAGAGCATCTCGATATTAGTAAGAAGGTGAAGTTTCAGCTCAAAATGTTTGACA
>WUAP02127566.1:0-14562 GCA_015163945.2 Stichodactyla helianthus | reverse complement strand
TAAGCCACGTTCTCACCAATAGACTGCTAAATAAGTGGTCTCTTGCTGGGACGTGCTTCGCAATCCTGCCTCGGATATGTTGAGTTTGTAATGAACTCCTCATTACAAATTCAAGGGATGTATCTAGTTATTGACCTGGGATGTAACTAGAAAGAAAAGAAAACCGTGTCAACTATGAAATAAACTATTTTAAATTAATGTTTATCATTCTGTTTATGTCCATTGATTTATGGATTTTTATACGTGTAATATATTTACAGTAGATTTTAGACTAGCATGTTCTAATGTTTTGTAAGCTTGTGTGTCTCTAGTGGTTAAATAAAATACATATTTATACTTAATTATGGATGAATAGGGGTGGGGTGGTGAAGCATGAGAAAAGTGTTAGTCAAACAATGCAATAACTGGTTTCTCTGATTAAGAAGAAGTTCTCAATACTTCACACACACACATTTCATGTTCATGTCAGTGTGCATTTTATTGAGATACATGCATACTCGCATGTGCTAATTAACCAGTTAGAGTCTGTTAAAGTTTTTAATTTTAGAGGAAAAAGGCTTGCTATTTAACTAAATGGCACCTTTCACAGATTTGAACCTTGGACCCCTAGATTATTGTGCTCTCTATTTCTCCATTAGCCAATAAAAGGAAATCTGTAACACCGTGAAAAAAGGGAATTATACTTAACTTTCCTGACGTTTCGAGCTTTCGCCCTTCGTCGGAGTAAAAGAGTAAATTACGGGCAAGAGTAGGTATAAATAGAGGCAGGAAAGTTAATTAACCAATAAGAAAGTGAGAGGAGAAAAGAACCAATAGCTTTAAGAGAAAGAAAACCGTTCATTCATACCATTGGGCTGTTGAGTACCCAATGAATGAATGAGGCGCATTTCTCCATTAGTCTAACTCACTGAATGTTGAAGTCTATGTCTATTAAAACGAACTTATTTTGACAAAAAATTGCTCTATATCTCCCACTGTTCATATCACAGTACAGAGACATAAGCATGAGCATGTCTCTTTTAGTGTAAGTGTATCTCTGTCCTCTGATATAAACATGGTAGCCAGCCAATCAGTGCATGTGCTATATTAAATATTTTATAATTATCTATAAATAATTCAGTTATGGTCTAATTGACTGTATTTTTTCATCAGTACAATAAACAACACCTTATTCCACTGGAAGAAGTTAAGCTTTTGTCATTGGAGGATGATGGAAGTATGTTATCAAAGTTTTCATCTAAAGCACAATAAAACAATAACCAATAAAAGGAAATCTGTGACACCATGAAAAAAGAGAATTATCTCTCTCTTTTTTACAATGTCACAGATTTCCTTTTATTGGTTATTGTATTCATTACACACCAACGCAGCCTATACTAGTTTACTTGCTAGTCTCCATTTACAATAAAACAAGTTTATGTGAAAAGTTATGATTAAATTCATGATCAGCTCGTTATGCACTATATCTTTGCTCAGGTTCTGTAAGGGACTTGTGTTTATTTGTGCATATTGTACAGGTTTGAAGAATGGCTGGCAGATTATAAGTACCAAGAAGTCCTTTGCAGTTTATGCAGCAACAGCCACAGAAAAAGCTGAATGGATGGCTCATATTAACAAATGCATCCAAGATCTTTTTGCTAAAAGTGAGTTGTTATATTTAGAAAAAGAATTTCCTGACAACTTTCAAGATTGAAAATTCCAATTTTTTACTCTTAGGGAGCAGTCATCAATTAGGGGAGAGAGCTGGTGCAAATGGGATAGGGGGGTCACAAAGATCTATGCAGGCCTTTGAGGGGGATCATTAATTGATGTAAGATATTATGGGGAGAGGGAAGGATTACAAAAATCTATGCAGGCCTTTGAGGGGGATCATTAATTGATGTAAGATATTATGGGTGGAGGGGAGGGTCACAAAAATCTGTGCAGACCTTTGAGGGGGATCATATCAATTGATGTAAGATATTATGGGGGGAGGGGAGGGTCACAAAAATCTATGCAGGTCTTTGAGGGGGATCATATCAATTTATGTAAAATATTATGGGGGGGAGGGGAGGGTCACAAAAATCTATGCAGGCCTTTGAGGGGGATCATATCAATTAATGTAAGATATTATATAAGGGGGCCAACAATTTTTGGGGAGGGCATCTCGACAACATGCATATCCAATTGGAAATGCAGCAGCCCTCCACCTTCTAATTAATGACCGGTCCCTGATAAGATTCTTCGTAAATTAACCCTGTTATCAATGATTCTGGCAGAATAGTGAAAGATTATTTCGTAATGAAGTTTCTACGTGCCATACGCTCAAGATTCGGCTACGCCCTTCCACTTACAACACCTCGATATCTTTTTAAACAATGCAACAATGATATTTCTGTAAAATAATCATGTTATATAATTATAGTCTGCCGTCAGAGTAGACAGGTATGGTAGCGATGCAGCTATGTGCTACACATGCACATCATTCCCTAGCTTAAATAACTTGGTGTCTCTAAAACAGCAAGTGAAGCCAAAGTTTTTGGTTTTTCAAAAGAAGGGAAGTATAGTTTCGTATCTATGTGCCATACACTTAGAAGGGGTAACGCCCCTCCACTTAAAATGCCTTGATATCTTTAAAAATAACAAGATAGCTCTGATATGAATCTTCTATCTTAAGATGTTATTTTGTTTCTGGAGACACTAAAGGGAGTGTTGTGATAACAGCCAAAGAATCCTCATTAACAAATGAACAAATCCCTAGAGTCAGAAAACAGATAGTTTATGTTGCAAATAATAGTTTTAAAAAATAAATGCATCGATGAACAGTGACATTTATTTCCAAAATGCAGAAAAAAGGGCCTATAAATATTCTATTTGATACATTGCCTTATACAAAAACCGGCCAACGCCGATGATCACGTTATAAGTAAGTTGAAGATTTTTAGATGTTCTGTTCTGTTCTCTCCTTTCCTTTGCTGATTGTTTTCAAGGTTTTCCAATTTTCCTCAATTTTGAGCAAAATGTCGTAAAAATGTAAACAATTCATTGCATTGTGCATGCGCGCGTTTGGGCGGGTTAGGAACCTTCATGTGGGCCCTCAGGATTCTCAGTATTTTTATTTATTGGTTTGGTTAAGCTTCGTCAATCGTACTAAAATGGCTGTCTACTTCTCAGTACAAAGTCTGACACACTGAATAAACTAGTTATCTAACACGCTCGACAAAATAAGATTTTTTTTTTTAACATCATCCAGAATAATTCTTAATATTCCAAAGAATTAGAAAACTGGAAAGATACGCAATTATGTTGGTGGTACTAGGAAAATCGATCAGGTCTAAAATCAACTTTGCTGATAGGTCTCTCTCAAAGTCATACTGATGTATAGTGCCAAGTGACAAGGCCCAAATACAGGCCTATAGAAATAGGTACCTCTGGAAACGAATGTGATGGAATCTCGAAAAAGCTACTGTAAGTTTCATTTAGTGTTTCAGTCATGAAAAACGGCAAGGCTAAAGACGTTTTCTTATTTTGTGGACACTATATATGTAATTTAGGATAGCAGAGTTTCAGGAATTCGTGCAGTGCCATCCTTTTCAATTTGAGCCAATCCAAATAGTGCCAGATGGCATTTCAGTTTTTAAGTCGGTGCTACAAGGCCATGCTGATCTATAGTGCCAAGTGACAAGGCCCAAATACAGGCCTATAGAAATATGGTTCCCCTGGAAACAAATGTGATGGAATCAAGAAAAAGCTACTGTATTTTCATTTACTGCAGTCATGAAAAACGGCAAGGCAAAAGATGTTTTCGTACGTTGTGGACAATATAGCCTGTAATTATTGGGATAGCAGAGTTTGAGGAATTCTTGCAGTCAGTCTTTCTCCTAGATAGAATAATAACCATGTGCCATTCCAGATACAAGCCTGTTTCTTGTATAACTTTCATGTTTTCCATTTCTCACCAACACAATTATAGCCATGCTACCCAACTAGGCGTGTTATGATATCACCAACGAATAGCCAGCTAACATGCACAAGAAATAACTGAAAGTGTTTTCCAGCGTCCCAGAGCTTTACCCAGCAAGTCCGTCTCAACAAGCCTCCCAGATTTGCCTTAATCCTCTTGTTCTTGTACACAAATTGCATGTTTGTTTTATCTGGACAACTTGATATGGACTCCACTTGGAATCTTCACAATCGAGCTAGCCACTTGAGCTATTTAACCATAATCGGCTCAACGGCACTTTAATCCGATAATGGCAGGTTATTTTTACCGTAAACCAATTTACTATTTATCTGTGGTAAGGAAAGGTAGCGATCGCATCAGCAGAGGAACATATGATATTATTTCGTTCTTTCTTCCATTCTTTAATTCCTATCTTTCTTTCTTTTTGGTGTTTTTGTTAAATTTTTTGCCAGAACATTGTTTTCAATTGATGACGAAAGAACAACAAGGCAGTAACAACAAGAAAAGGTGGCTGCAAGGGAAATAGAATAGCTGTGCTCAACTTCTCAAATTCTATCAATTAAGAACTGTCAATTCGTTATCGAATCCGAATTTATTGAATTCTTTACGGTTTCGTTGTTTATGGGTGAAGGCGGACCGAAGAATAGAATGAAGCCAAGAGGGAAAAGGATACACAATAAAAGATGGACATGATGCTCCTTGATTCTTGGTCCAATCCTTATGCAAAAAAAAACACACACGCAGTAAGATTGCACTCCATATCGTAAGCACAAGACGTACAAAATCACATTTCCTTGCTATACTTGGTTATATCGATGCAATATTTTTTGTGCGATAAGATAACCTTCATGATCTATCTTCTCGCCTCCAGCGAAGTTCTTTCGATAAACTTAGAATAAATAGATACTATTCTTTGTTCTTGCTTGACGTCATAAAGGCAATGTGTTTCCGAAAGATTTTTCTTGTGGTTTTGCTGTTAAGGTAAAAGACGTTACAATTCAGCTGCACAAAGGTCATCGAGCTGTAAGAACACTACCTTCATTGTAAGGTTTGTCCTTGCGTCTGCGACAAAGTCGAAAAGACGGACCTACATACTGAGTCAGGGGCTCCCGAGTTTTGGGTGGCAAAGATGTAAGATAGTCTAAAGCTAATGAGATCAGGGATTACTGCTTTTAAATAGGTCAATGGATAGAATAATATTAGCGGGGATTTTGCGAGTTTATGAATACTTTTTGCTAAAATGCCTTATAGTTTGTAGGCGGTGTTAAATGACTAGACAATACTTCTTTCAACTTGCCTGTTGCTCGACACTAAGAACATTGTTTTCACAATGCCGTATTTTTTTTACAATAGTTGTAAAAAGTAGACTCGATTCTATTCCTCGTAACGATTGAGGCAACACTACAACAAAAAGACAACATTTTAATAGAGACAACATTTCAAACATCAAGCATTTTCTCCTGTAACGTGCCTGTGAAATTGCTTATTTGCAACCATTCCCAAGACATGGCGGCCATTTGATGGTCCAGACAAAAGGATGTAATGAGAAATCTTTTGTTAAAAATCACCAACATGGCCACGATGACCTAGTAAACGTGCAAAATAAGAATTGCTAGAGAAGTTGGAAGAAAACTTGACATTTTCCAGTGTAACAGAAGAAAATTGTACCTCGTTATAATAATGCTTGGTGCTAACACAAGCAGTAACTTAATCGACTACTTTTAACAGCGAAATTACATCAAATCAAAGACTATCGGACGCATCGCCGTTAGCAAACAAATCAAATGCACAGGTTTCTAAACAGTAACGTGAACCTGAACAGATATTTTTGACCCAGAATTAGGCGCACTCCTAAAGTGACAAGACAGGCGATATTACATGTCAAGTTTACGGCTAAGACTAAGAGTCTAGTGAAGCTTCATTTTTCCATTAACGTATCAATATATTCAGCTGGTACTTTCCTTATTTGACTCCAGCGTGAAACAAGACAAACGAGCTATCGGAAGGGTCGTGGATTGTTTGCTTTGTAATAAAGCCTTTGCGCATTAGGAAGAGGAGTCGAAATTCGGTATGGATGAAGGACTAGGTTAGAATCAAATCATTCCATGGATGCGGTATCAACATTGTCAAGTGAGTTTGTCAGAGAGTAAAGATTTGTAGAACTCAGTGAATATTTCGGTATGGAACGTAGAAAGAGATAGGATCATCATCAAGTTATCTCGGGATGTATCAACATTGTTGAGGGAGTTCGTATCCCAAAACCGGTTTCTAAATCTCAGTCAGCATTTCAATTCTTCGAGGCATGAAATTTGTCAGGCGAAAAATTGGATGTTTTAGGGTCACATCAGTGCTTATCACAAACTGTCCCATCATCAAGGCATCTAAGGGAGTGTTGACTTAAAAAATCGTATCGTTTCTCATATCTATCGCCTTCCCCCACCTCCGCCTTTTAATTTCGTTTTTCCTGTACAAACGTCATTCGCTTCACTTAAAGTGCACCTTTAAGAATATCAAACATTCCTTTATAAAAGCCTTTGGTCCTTTGTGAATTTTTAGCAAAACCAAACCACGCTTTCATCTTTTCTTGATTTAACCTTTTGTTCGGTTAATTCATTAGTAAACATTACGTTATCGCTAGCACACGATACCGCGACACTCGTGTAATTACGATGCGATGTTAATATTATTAACACCAGATAACCAAGCCCTTTTATCGCGTTCATAATCGGATTATATTTCACCGATTGAACGTTTTAGTGACTTCCGTTACGTTTATCTTTGAATGGAATATCAACCACATCGTTTCAATTCTTCCGAGATTACCAGATTCCTTGGAATCGTGGTTGCCAAGGAATGATAGCTAGTTGTTTTACCACTATAATAAATGTCAAAATCGTATCCATATTGAGTCAACAAGAAGTGTATCTAAGGAAATAAGAAATATAACAGAAACAAGAAGATGTGGCGGACGTCATCCAAATAGCAATTGGAACACGTTCATAGCTGAAGACGTGTTTCAATTGAATTTTGTGTGAGGGCCGATTTCAACAACTGCCAATCATTCTAGTCACGATTTCGTCCACCTCACCGAAAAAGGAACAAATTGCATACAAATTTAAGGCCATTTAGTGACATTAATTAAGGCCATTCGCCAAACTAATACTCAGTAAGACCCAAAGTAAGACAGTAAGATAGTAAGGATTTTTCTATAATTACAAATATTTTGAAGTGGACTTTTGGAAAGAAATACGCTAAACTACTTAAAAATTTTTGTCTGCATAGTCTTTTTTTGGGTACATTTGTTGCATGAACGACTGTACTTCTACCATGTTTCAAGAAACCGGCGAGTTTCATTATACACACTCCAGTTCTTTGCCAAATTTCTCTACTTCAGAATATCAGGGCTAAAAAAATATCTTGTTTTAGTCAAAAAAAAGGCGGCAGATTTTGAAATGTTGGATATGGTAGCCTTGAGGAGCCATAACTTAACATAACTCTAAACAACATTTGCATTATGTCAAACCTGTTTTCAATAAAATTGTTTTTAGAACAAATCAATTTGGAGGCCGAGCTTTCTAGATGGTTTAATGATTTGACATGCGCAGAGATTATAAGTTTATTTGTTAGCTTTTGGTTAATCAATTATATGAAAATACATTCCGGCTGAAAGCAAATTACGCCAGAATCACATCAGAACAAACCGGCTTTTCAACATATTGGACAGATTTCTCAGACACACGGGAACCTGTACTCTTCTAGGTCAGCTCACTTGACTGTTTAAGTGGAAAAATGCATCACAAGCTGATTGATGCCACATTTTCTACCTGAGTTCTTTTGTTATTGTTGGTTATATTTTGATAAAGTGGCCGTCGAAATAATTTTAAAAAGAGCAAATGTTCTCTGACGCACCAAAAAATAAGTCATTACCACATACACCTGCAAGTAATTTGCACATAAAGACAATGTGTTTTTTTGTTTTGTTTTGTTTTGTTTTTTGTTTTTTAATATTTGGATTTGGGTTTTCACATTACCTGCTTTGCCTTACGGGATATGCAAAATTTTACCTAATTTACTGCCTAACAGGTCTTAATAAGGTTGTCGTTCCCAAGATATGAGATAAGTCATCCAAAAACAAGTTTTAATATGGGCAAATGATGCAAATGGCAATAACGAAAAGAATATTCTAAAAATGGCTTCTTTTGGCTGCCAGCAACTCTGAATGTCTCCATGCTATACTGTTTTATTATCTCCACATCCACTGGATATGAGCAATCGCGCGCTCTGATTGGTTCCTCTACTACTAGGATATCAGCTCATATTCCGTGAGTAGAGAAGTAAACAAAATGGCGGAGCATTTCGCCGACGTTATTTCATTTTTTAAACTTGAAAATAATTAAAATTCTATATTTCTGACAATCCAGTGGATGTGGATATAATAAAACAATTATTTCACTCAATCTCGTCGTACATGGCTAATAGCCGACTCGATGTCGTGGAATAATTGTTAAATATTTACACAGACTCTGGTCTTGGGACCGCAATCTATACCAGGCCCAACAAGTTCATGGATAAAAGCAAAATTTAGAAATATTGACTTTCAACAGGTTCCAAAGTATTTTGGGATTTCTATTTTACAAAGTTATACATAAAAATGCTTTAATCGAAATAGCATTCCTGTGGACAAAAATTTAAAAATAACAAAAAATAAAAATTCCATAGCCATGATTAACTTAACCCATAAGAAACGAATAACTTATTTTATTCTTCTTTACGAATGAAAAAACCCAAAACACTTTGGAATCTGTTTTTCTTGCGAAGAAAAGAAAACCCGGAACTCAGGCCCTGTTAATGGGCCACCAAACAAGCCGAAGAATGATCCCATGAAGTTTTACAAATAACGTAGGAGGGATCAGCCAAACAACGACAGAATGATGTATGACAGACAGTAAGGATGGATCACATAAGGTTGTCTGTAAATTCTATCCAAGGGGGGATAAGATCATTTTAATGTTGTCACAGCACTGAAAACCTTCCGACATTCTTATGAAACTAATCTTCAACCATCTCCAGGACCCATTGAGTTTCTAAAGTTCTTTTGCACTGACTAAGTACGTGCGTCTCGGGTAGGGCAAATATAATATCAATAGAAATAAATATACCTTTGAGGAAAATAACAACAGATACTTATGCATATCTTTAAGCTAAAGTAGAGGGCGCGACCAAATACGTGACGTCGGCGTGGACAAACAAGATCTGATCGCTATTTTCTTTACCTTTCCATTCTGATTCTTTACTTGAACCTCAGAAACGGCTCAGATTGAGAAGCGGGCTTATGGCCATCTCCAGTATCTCAAGTTCGTAATTTTGTTTCCTTAAATTTCAGTCTTGATACGTACTAAATCTTGCTGAAACTTACGTCCAACGTCCTGGCTGTCGGCTGAGTTGTCAGTGACTTCATTTTAAAAGTGTGTTATTTTTTTCCAACGAAAAGTATAAGCGTTCCTTCTGTAAGACGGAAAGACGGATACGTTTTTAGATTTTAAGTCTTATTCGCTGAATTTTGCCAAAAAAAAAAATTATTTTTATTATTTTATTCTATTACTACTTTTATTTTATTTAAATTCTATTATTCAATATTATGTTACTATTTTTATATTATTAATATTAAATCTAAAAACTGAATGAAACTGTCAGTCAAACGTTGTAATATCCATATATACACCTACTTGCAAGAAGGTTGTCATAGGGAAAAAGAACATTTGTAGTTTAGTTGGATAGGAATAAATTAAAATGACAAAAGAAGATCACTGAAGCTGAACTCTTTCTTTTGTCTTCGGAGTTAAGCTTCAATGATCTTCTTTTGTCTTATAATTTATTCCTTTCTCACTAAATAACTAAAGTTCTTTTTTCCTAAGACAACCTTTTTGCAAGTAGGTGTACATAGATGTATCTAAGTAGATACAAAAACATCAAAAATGTAATAACATTTACATTCAATAATTTTCCCAAAACCAAGATTTTTTCATGACACCTAACCTACAAGACACAAGAAAATTTAATTTTAGTATCATATGATATTGGTAAATATACTTTAGTTATATAATAGGTGTAAAATGTACAACTATATAAATAAGTATATTCTATTAACCTCCAATACCAGAGATTTTTATATTCTCCATTCTCAATAATAATAACGATGATGATGATGATGATAATAATAATAAAAAAGAGAAGCATGAGATAAATTTAATTGTAGATTTAATTAAGTAACATTTTACATTAGAATTTCTATTTTACAACAGTATTGACAGTGCGAATGTGGTGTTCAAAAAGTAAAGGGGATCGTGCAACATATAATAACTTGAACAAACATATACAAATAACCCACTGAATGCGTATATTTGGATTTTTAATTACAATGTCTTCTCTGATGAATGATTTGGATACGTGTATATATTTGACAACGTCTTCCTCATGGACCAAGTAAATGAAGTCAACGCACAATTTAAGAACTGCCAAATTTAGAGGAAAAAAGTATGTTACGAATTTGACCTGATAGACTGCTTCCCGTCTAAGATGTCAGTTGATGTTTCTTAAGTCTAACTGTCGCCAAAACTGTTAATATAGAATATTTTTCCAGCCGGGAAATGTAAAGCCTAATGATAGAATAATGAGTTCGCTTTACAAAAATTGTTTTCATCAGTCCTTTCAAACGCCATATCGTTTTCATTTATATACACATCAATGTCATGGTGATATAAGATCTTCCTCGCTATATGACAAGAAACCTTGATTCTCTGATTCATTTATAAACCTTTTGAGAGCATATAAAAGACTCCAGCCTGCCAGTTAGACTTTTGGGCTTCGACTACGTCCCACACAAATGCAAATATTTGTTTCACTCCAATCAACAGACCATCACACCTGCAAATGATTCCCAGGATGATTTCCCAGCGTTTCCGAACTCTCTCCTAAGCGTGTGCTTTCAAGGATCCCAAAGCTGTCTAGGTCTCACAAAGTACTTTATAATTATCAAAACAGTTGTAACCCATAGATACACAACCTCTCGACAGAATTTTGCCTAAAATACGTCAGTGATCACACTTCTCTGAGCTTTCCTTCATGCCCAACATCCGTAAACTATTATATTTTTCCGAATTTCAAGTGCGGTTTGAACAGTACCTAGAACACAATTCTGCTATTGCTTTCTTATCTGTTTTTCTTAATTACAAGTTGAGCCGACTCTGTGACATTAATTATAGTACAATTGATAGGAACTTCTTAAAAACAATATGGCCGCACGGATATCGAGGAAGCTGATGATGGGATACAATTACGAACTGGTATCTTCAATACTTTCGATTCAAAATTAATAAAATTGGGGATTTGCCGACGATTCGTCTGGTTATTGAGTCCACTTAATCTTATATAATCCCTTAGATTTTCATATATACCGTACAGGCAAAATAATTTCTTTCGATTTGAAAGTAATATTTATAGGAAGGTGTGATAATGAAGGTGAGAAAGTCTTTAAGCGTGATTGTAGTAAGAAAGGTTCGACATATGCCTTTCTCAATTGGCGGCCATGTTGACTGAAACAATTTTTGCCCGGCCTGCCTCGTATTCAAGCACTTCAGAACGAGTTTAGCAGGGAATAAACAAAGCGTATGGTTTTTATTCTCATGGAATAAGTATGGCTGCCGCGTGAGAAAGGTCTATTGAGTGAGATGAAAATTTAATTAAAGCAAAAGTGCACAATTAAGAGGACAAAATTGAAAATAAAATAGTTACGTTGGAAAAAAAAAAGTCTAAAGACATTTGCTTTTTTTTTTTTTTTTTCGGTTCTTAATCTTTCCCGTGTTAAGGAAGCCGGTGTGTGTTATTCCTCCGAGTTTGAGTCCGTATCTCCACCAGAAAACGTCTTAATGGAGTATATTCTTGATAGCTGACGAGCAATTCTTGAGTGAGTGACTTTACTCTTAACCTCAAGTCGTGCACACCGTCTAAGAAGCTTTCTGTACCCCTCACTAAAGTAATCGTCCAAGGCCCCATAGAGGTATGGGTTGAGACAAGAATTAAGCCACAGAAAAAAGTGCGACCATTTCATCATGATCGTAAAATAGGGATAGGCGCTGCCAGTTCCGTAGTCGTACCAGAAAAAAAGCACATGGTTTGGGAGGTAGCAGATCGCGAAGAATGCTACGAGAACGAACAAGAGCCGAATGAACTTCATGTGTCTTATTTTATTTTTATTACATGATCTGATACCTTCAAGCTCTCTTTCTCTGTTGCAGAGGACCAAAGCCATCTTGGTGTAGGTCATGCATATAATGGCCAAGGGCACCAGATATTCGAACAAGAACAGGTACATGGTGTAGCCCTTCCTAAGCCATTCATTCGGCCAGTACTCGTCGCAGCTGTATTGGTTGTACCTGGGTGTTGGTACCCCATCCGACACGATAATCAAAGGAAAGGCGTTCAGAAAAGCGAAGAACCATACCATAGAGAGCACTAGTTTGACCCTTAACAGGGTCAGCCTTGCTTTCAAAGGATAAACAATCCCAATATAACGCTGTAGAGTTAACGATGCCAAGCTGTAGATTGAAGCTCCCTGGCACATGAGACTCAAGGTTGGTATAAGTTTACACGCTGCGGTAGAGCCGTAAAACCCAAAGGGATACTTCCCAGTCTCGTAGAACATCAATACAAACGGCATGATGAAGATTGCAACTGTCATGTCAGCTACAGACAAATTCACCAAAAATAATCCGTAGTAGTAGTTTCTTGAACTTCGAAGCTTTCGGCTTTTATTCACCACGATGCAAACCATGGTGTTGCCAAAAAGGTTAAGGATGAATGCCAAGCAGCAGAGAGTTATCCTCGTTATAGTAGACAAGATGCTCTCCTTTTCCTCAGAAATTAAAGTCGCACTTGTTGGAACCAGAGAGATATTCGCGACGTGTGTACAGTTGTTCATCGTGCTGTTCTCAGAACAGTTAAGGAGCTGAGCCGTACTTATAATCGTTGAGGCAGCAGAGGTCATGGCTCAAGGTCTAGGAAGAGTTTCAAATAATTCCTCACCACTTGCCCGATAATCACCGATTCGTATGATTTAAGCAAGGCAGTTCTTGGGCTTTCTATTCTCCTGGCGTTGGCTGGCTTTTTAGTGAGAGAGAATAAGCCAGTGTTTTGCTTTTTGTGCTGATAATACAAGATTGTAATCGGGATTTGATATGACGAAATCTGAGTTGCACGAGTTTTCTTATCTGACTGGATATCTAGGCATTAAACTGGGTCCATTTACCGTGTCGGGGTTGACGTGAATGAATTGAATGCCTCATGACATCTCACCAACTCAACTAGTTCCGGGCGTTGAATGGCTGGCTGAGTTAATTATCATCAAACGAGCGTGAAACAACACAAGGGAACGCGCGCCCAGCTTCGGGAAAAACTAACAAAAACCCTTCGACGCCATTCAACCAAGACTCAAGCAGATGAAAAGAACATATTAACATCGCTGACAGGTCCGAGCGCTTGTGTCAATTCAGCCTTCAGAGTGGAAAATTACCCAATATACAAAAATGTTTGCAGGGGGGGGGAGGGGTAGAACAATAATAGATCAAGTCAAAGTTTTATCACTTGGAGTTTTTGCACGTTTTTCTCATAAAGATGAAAATGATATTTTGGAAATGTTCTGCATCTAGGTGCTTAATTTCGTGGAGTCCATAGTTATGGTGAGGATGTTATGTCGGCATATTTAGCTCGTTTTAATGATATACTTCATGTTAATCAAACACTTTGCTGCGAAACAAAACATTTCTTCTTTAAACACTCGCTCTAACAATTCAGTCGCTTTTTGAATGACTTTTTCTTGATTAAACAGTTCAAACAGATCCCTACTTAAGTTTAGAGGTATAGATTTCTAGAACAGTGGAACCGGACGCTGCCAAAAACCTTTGAGCCTCATTGACTTTCATATCTTTCATTCTGGCTTTGTAGTTCAGTGATTTTTAATCGCTATCAACAAACCACTGACAGCCCACTGGAGAGACAAACAATCTTCCGAGTTAGGATTCGAGTTAGGATTCGAGTTAGGATTCGAGTTAGGATTCGAGTTAGGATTCGAGTTAGGATTCGGGATAGGACTCGAGTTCGGATTCGAGTTAAGATTGGAATACAATATCTTAGAACAAATATTATTGGAGAATTTCCGGAAATCATTCCATACGCTTGTGGGCTACTCGAATTATATAAACCCCCAAAAATATAATTTGTATGCATTTAAAGTAACGCAAACACAGCGTGACAGCCGGTTCAAATAATTGCAACTTTTCCAGGGATTTGCGGTTTATTTAAATGCTTCTTCTTCTTCTTCTTCGCTGATGTGAACTTAGCGGTTATCGAGAGACCAAGACTCACTGGGAGATTTATAGTGAATTATGCCTTTTTGTTTTTAAAAAAAGCTGAAAAAACATTTTTCCGGCTTTAAAGGGCCAAATTATCTGTGTTAGATGCCAAAACGCGAAATATTTACTATCGTAGTAAATGTTTATTGTAGTAAATGTAGTCTTATTATATAGATATCGATGAAACATGACGGTAGTCATGGCAACAGTGAT